>JACXGJ010000157.1:0-59371 GCA_016801105.1 Esox niger
TATATATATATATATATATATATATATATATATATGTATATATATATGTATGTATATATATATGTATATATATATATGTATATATGTATGTATATATATATGTATATATGTATGTATGTATATATGTATGTATATATATGTGTATATATATATATATATGTATATTCTATTTTTGAAAGACATTTGGAAGCAATCTTGGTAAGGTACTTATCTGTTACAGAAATCTATTTAGAATGTATTTCATATTGAGCTAAAACATTCTGCAGTGAGGCCTTTGATATTCAACATGCCTTATACTGTTCTTTGTTTAATATGTGAATATAATCTTTGGTGTGCAATATTTTGGAAACTGGTGGCAATTGTGAAAAATGTATCCAAATGATGGGAACATACTATACTGTAATTTATTAATGTATTGCCTTAAATCACCTTTCAGGAATTAAAAAAGGCTAAAATTATTCAAAAACCAACACTTAAAAAAGTTATTATTTCTGATGGTTCTTTAACCATCAGCAATAACGGCTTTTGAAGCAGCCCCACTAATATCCTACAACTGTGAGCAAAACCTAATGACTTACTATTTTCTGAGTGTAGTATGTTGGAGCTGTTTGTCTCTTGTGTTGGTTTTTTATTGTGTGAGACTGTTGTGTGATTGTGAGACATTGCAGCATATGCACTAGCCCAGTGGCCATGCTCAGCTGTTTATTGGCTCATGTTGTAAAGTCTCACAGTCACTCCTCTCTGATTTCAGCTGTTGAAAGAAATCTGATCTAACTCAGACCTCTAGAACTAGTCTCTTGGTAATGAAGCACTTTGCACTAGCTGCCTGGTAAAAAACCTGAGAGGGATTATAAGTCATCTTTTAAAAACTCTGACATTCCCCAAGCTGTTAAAAAAGACATTATCGAGTACAAGTGTGACACATTTCTCTTGAGTGTACCAGAACTTCTTTAGGGAAGAGAGTGAGACTCCTTATGTCAACTCAGATACTTCTAGTGACGTCTATTGTCAGGAGACCATGCCACACCTCATACCCAGCCCTCTATGTTTGGAATCATACATCATACAATCATCAGAGTTCCATAAATTACACACAGCTTCTAGGGATGACACAACATGCAATATAACATGCTTCTGTTGGTCTATTTAGACCAGTGTTTCTAATAGTGACAGGATTTGAATGGGTCGTGGATTACTGTATATATTATTGTTAAAAAAATGCATGTATTTTTTTTGGTCAACAGTATTTTCAATATACAGGGGGGAAACAATTATTTGATAAACTGCTTTTTTTGCAGGTTTTCCTACTTACAAAGCATGTAGAGGTCTGTAATTTTTACCATAGGTTCACTTCACAAAATAACAATACTTTATATGCATTTTATTGCATGACATAAGTATTTGATCACCTACCAACCAGAAAGATATCCGGCTCTCATAGACCTTTTAGTTTGTCTTTAAAAAGACCTCCTGTTCTCCACTCATTACCTGTATTAACTGCAACTGTTTGAACTCATTACCTGTATAAAAGACACCTATCCACAAACTCAATCAAACAGACTCCAACCTCTTCACAATGGTCAAGACCAGAGAGCTATGTAAGGACATCAGGGATAAAATTGTAGACCTGCTTTGTCTGATGAGACAAAAGTAGAGCTTTTTGGTCTAAACTCCACTTGCCGTGTTTGGAGGAAGAAGGATGAGTACAACCCCAAGAACACCGTCCCAACCGTGAAGCATGGAGGTGGAAACGTCATTCTTTGGGGATGCTTTTCTGCAAAGGGGACAGGACGACTGCACCGTATTGAGGGGAGGATGGATGGGGCCATGTATCGTGAGATTTTGGCCAACAATCTCCTTCCCTCAGTAACAGCATTAAAGATGGGTCGTGGCTGGGTCTTCCAGAATGACAACAACCCAAAACACACAGCCAGGGCAACTAAGGAGTGGCTCCGTAAGAAGCATCTCAAAGTCCTGGATAGGCCTAGCCAGTCTCCAGACCTGAACCCAATCGAAAATCTTTGAAGGGAGCAGAAAATCCGTATTGCCCAGAAACTGCCACGAAACCTGAAGGATCTGGAGAAGGTTTCTATGCTGAAGTGTGTGCAAAAATCCCTGCTGAAGTGTGTGCAAACATGGTCAAGAACTACAGGACACATATGATCTCTGTAATTGCAAACAAAGGTTTCTGTACCAAATATTAAGTTCTGCTTTTCTGATGTATCAAATACTTATGTCATGCAATAAAATGGTAATTAAATATTTAAAAATCATGTAGGAAAACCTGCAAAATCAGCAGTGTATCAAATACTTTTTCTCCTCACTGTATATTAGCAATGCTATTCAGCAGATTTTGTATTCTGAAACATGTGACCTTGCCTACATTCTTCATCAATTATGTGAACAATATGACATTACAGAACAATGTGCATCAATTAATATAATTGATAATCTGCCAATATTGCAAATTAAGTTATTCCGGAGTTTGTGATTATTTTTACATTTGTGTAAAACCATGCCATGCTACTTTTTTCTCAGATTTAGTCAGAAATAGCAAGTTTCCATGACAATAATTTGTCAAAGTCGAAAGACTAATTGCAATATTACATAAAAACTGGATGGTCTTCAGTTCTAGATGGGAGGGGTTGAAGATAGCAGATGTTAAAAACATAAATAAACAAATACATTCTTTAGCTGATGTAGAACATATTGAGTCCTTATATGATGAGATATGCATAGGCTGGAAGTTGAGTGTCATTGCTGATAAGTTTACTCCAATTAGGGAGGGTATAGTAGGGTATGGAAAATTATAAAGAAGGAAAATATTTGCAAATGATTAGGGATAAAAATGGCAGATATCCTTCAGCAAAGTTCTCATGAGTTTGTCAGTTTTTGAACGAAATATAATATATTATTCATTGGCTAGACAAATGTGTGTCATTGACATGAATTTTTCTGTTTTATACTGTGTTGTGACATTTTAATTTTCCACTTACTGATGCTTGCAATAACTTTATGATCATTTGAATACCATTAGTCAGAAAACCAACATTATTTTTCAATGAATTCATTATCTACCCACTGAGCAGATAAATGGTTTGGGTATTGCTCAACTAGAAACACTGAAATAGACCCACTTTTTCCTACTACATAACATTGCTTTATACTTATCATGTGTTGTTTCCAAAGAAAATCCAACACGACTAGATTTATTGCGTTATTTAGATTGAGACTTCTTATCTCTATTGACTTCTCTCATAGTCTTATTCATATTTAGTGGGCTTACCTGTAAAGTAGATATGGGCAAAACCCATCCCAATGTATAATTCCCTGTGGCCCACGGCCCATTCATAGAATAATACAAACTAAACCCATAACAGGGATGTCTGCTGAATTTCTTGAAATACAGAGCAGCAGCCCACTTGAGTGTTTAGGTCTGACTTCTCAGCTCAGAAACACATTTTTTAACTTGTTGCTATGATATGCAGTTATGAGCCAGCTGGTAAACACAAATGTTTTGTCATTTGTTGTCATTTGGTGGTTAGCAAGCAATCCAAAACTGATTATGTCAAAGGAAAAGAAATTAGTTACTGAATGTCGGGTTTTCAAATAGGAATGGACAAAAAAATATCTTTGCTGAGGTGTCAGGTAACGCAGTGTGCTTGAAATACAAGTGTAACTGTTTAAAGAACAAAACCTGACACTTTCGAAACAGGCATACAACCTGAAATTTTCTTTACACCTTGAAGCCTTGCATGCTTCATCTTCTGTACTGTTACTGGCAAGGTCCCACAATCTCCTTGTCATTTTTTTTTCTCCTCCATCTTGCAGACTTGCCTGCTTCATCTTCTATTCTGTTACTCCTGTGAGCCCTCAAATTGCTCGCCTGAAGAGGTCCCATGGGGAGGCTGGTGTTTAGTGGCAGGCCTGGCCTAGCTGGTAGCTTCCAGAAGCTCCCAGCAATTAATACTGTAATCACTGCATCTAGGACTGTATTCATTATCTAAATATACATAATTAGCATTGGTCAACACTTATTGTATCTCTTCAATCATTGAAGCTGGAGACATCAAACCAATTTTGTTTGCCATGTTCAGACTATCCCAACTTCTCATTTTTAAGCCCATATTGACTGTGACTATATTTATCAATGCGTTTTGCATAATTAGCATTAATTAACCTGTAAAAATTGTCTCTTGTACTGTTCAAGCCAGAAAGACCAAACTAACTTTTTTAACATTGCAGCTATACCAATGTAAAATTCTACAACCGTAATTTACTCTTTCAATTGGCCTATGGCATAACTAGTTAATTAACCATAAAACTATCACTGATGATGTGGAGGTATACATGGAGGTGCTTAAGCCTGATTTATGCTTCTGCGGGTCTGCGTTGTTCATGTTCGGGTGTACGGAGATATGCTCAGCATTTACAGTTGTGCGGCCTTGTTGTGTAGATAGCCATTACACTTCTTAGCACTTGGCGGCGACGTCGCACAAAATGTTGGTTTGTTTGCTTGTAGAGCAGGAAAGCTTCACAGAAGTAATTGGGTAACCCTTCAAATGACTGCTCATTACTTACAAGGTACTTCCCACGTAACTACGTAGTAACAAGAATGTAAGTATGTGGTAAGAATGGGTAGTTATGTATGAAATATGTAGGTGTTACGTGTACTTATATGAACAAAGAACAATACTACTCCAAAACAAAGACACCGGTGATAAAAAAGAAATGTTGAAAGTATATAATTGTAATTTGTGCTTATGAATTTACCTTTTAAATGTGACTTTACAAATTATTTTATTGCAAGTTTTCTCATGGAATCAAGGATACAAGTGAAAAGAAAGCATTAATCTGCTTTGCGCAACTTTTCAACATGCCAACACACGCTTTGGGCAAACGGTTCTTGCCATACCGAAAGCCGCGTTGATATCAATCACAAAAGTATGAATTGATTATAGATGTGTTTGAAATCAAGCCACTGAATGCACTTATCTGTTAGGTGTCCTACTATCCCCACTGCTTCAAAATAGGTGCCCACATGAAAAACAATATCCTTTATGCCGGTCCGAAAGCGCTTCAATGTACGCTATTATTCTGTCGCTTTGAAAGCGAGAAGCTGATGAATGAAACGGATAGCCTTAACAAATACGAGTTTGTCAGATTTTTCTCTTGTTGAGGACAATTAGACGTTAACATTAGAAGGTATAGTTTAAATATGCCAATTTCCTAAAATGTTTCCAAAAATTTTATACAATTAAGATCCATTAGCTTATGTTGGAAATACAAATTTAAACTAGTGTGTAATAACACCTGATAAAAAGAAAATAAATATGTGGTAAATAATAATTAGTTTTCAGTTAAAACTCCATAACATACCTACAGGCCATCATGTTGTTATTCTTTCCCATACCTTGTGTACTTCTCCCTTACTTACCATGTAAGTTCCTATAAGTCCATCATCTTAAATTAGTTCTTATACAGTACCAACAACACTTACAGTGTAAGTACTAGGAAAGAGGGCTGTAATTTGAAGTGGTGTCTGTTCCCATGTAGTTACAGTGTAGTTACAAGGAAAGACGGAAGTAATTTTATGCAGTGTCTGTCCCCACATAGTTACAGTGTAGTTACAAGGAAAGACGGAAGTAATTTTATGCAGTGTCTGTTCCCACATAGTTACAGTGTAGTTACTGTACATGGAAAGAGGGCTATAATTTGAAGCAGTGTCCTTTCCCATGTAGTTATGGTGCAGTTACAAGGAAAGAGGGCTGCATTTTGAAGCAATATCTTTTCCCACATAGTTATAGTGTAGTTACATGGAAAGAGGGCTCTAGTTTAGTGCAGTTGCTGTTCCCACATAGTTACAGTGTAGTTACATGGAAAGAGGGCTGTGATTTCAAGTAGTGTCTGTCCCCACATAGATACACAGTAGTTACACCTTCAAAGCAAGTATGTTTTGCTGTAGTCAAATGAGGCAGAGTCTGATTCACAGTAGTTAAAACATGTAACTAATTAATTCTTGACGTATTAAAATGAGTGGCTATGTTCAAAATTAAATACACCTAAGATGTAAATTAATCAAAATGAAATCTTGATATCTGCACCATTTGGAGAGAGATGTAATGACATTTAAAAAACACATCTGTCAATTATACACATTTTACTATCAAATACTGTTATAAACAACTACTGTACAACCACAATTTTTAGCCCTGTATAGAGAATTTCAGTAAAAATGATTGACCATTGTCTGCTCAAATTTTACTGAAATCATATTTTGTACATCCTATTAGGATGACACCAGTGTGTACAAACGTTTTAAAGAACACGTTTTACATCTTTTTGAATACATAACAGAAAAATCTGTAATTGTCTCATGTTGTGCTGGTCTTACAGAAAAACTCAGTATTTTCCTTGTCTTGAAAAGTTGATTATAGCCCAAAGTATATATGTTTTTTTCTATTTAAAAACATACTAATTATAACATTGTTATAAGTATTAACTGACAGGAGGCAGCATATATTAATAATGAATTAAAGACTGAATAAAACGCTGATCCAAACAATTTAGGGAAGACTTAACACATCAGTTCTCGAAGAAGGAAAGATATTAAAGATCAAAACCTTAACTAAACATTGTGTAATTTGTTGAGAACAAAAAGACGCAACAGCGGTCAATTGAAACCAAAATCACCAGACAACTGAGGGTTGGAGTCAAACTCAAACCGAAAATGAAAGTAAACCATTGAAACGACAGGCTGTTCAAACTTGCGTGAATTCCATCACTGCAACTTATAATGTGACTCTAGAGTGTATATAGCCCCCATGTGCCTTTATGCGTCTGGGCATGCTCCTGATGAGACAGCGGAAGGTGTCCTAGGGGATCTCCTCCCAGACCTGGATGAGGGCATCAGTGAGCTCCTGGACTGTCTGTGATGCTAATTGGCGGCATCAGATGCACCGAAACATAACATCCCAGAGGATCACAATTTGATTCAGGGCTGGGGAATGTGAGGGCCAGTTAATGGCATCAGTGCCTTCTTCATCCAGGAACTGTCTACACACTCTGTCCACATGAGGCCAGACATTGTCCTGCACCAGGAGGAACCCGTGGGCCACTGCACCACCGTCAGGTCTGACGATGGGACTGAGAATTTTATCCCGATGCCTAACAGCATTCAAAGTAGCGTTGGCTAGCACGTGGAGGTATGTGCGACCCTCCAAGATGATATGCCTCCCCAGACCATCATTGACCCACCAAACTGGTCATGCTGAATGATGTTGCAGGCAGCATAACGTTCATCCTGGCATCTCCATACTCTTTCATGTCTTTCACATGCTCAGTTTGAATCTGCTCTCATCTGTAAAGAGAACAGGGCGCTAATGACAGACCTGCTAATTCTGGTGTTCTCTGGCAAATGCCAATCGAGCTGCAATGTGCTGGGCTGTAAGCACAGGTCCCAGTAATACATTGCAGTTATACTGTGATATATATCACATCCACTGTCATTATGTAAATAATAATACCTGTCACGGATGTGGGTGGGGACCCAAGCGCGGATAGGAAGGGCGAAGGTGGAGAGACAGGTAGGGTCATCAGAGTCAGGCAGGGAATGGAGACTCAGACAGGCGGCAGAGGTACTGACTGGTGGCAGGCAGAGTAGTCGGGGACAGGTGGTAGATTGGTGCATGGGCGGACGGCAGAAGTACAGACAGGGAGCAGGCAGAGTAGTCAGGGACGGGCAGAAGGTCGACACACGGGCTCGCAGCAGAAGTACAGGCAGGGAGCAGGCAGAGTAGTCAGGGACGGGCAGAAGGTCGACACACGGGCTCGCAGCAGAAGTACAGGCAGGGAGCAGGCAGAGTAGTCCGGGACGGGCAACGAGTCGATACACGGTAAATCCAAACAGAACGAAGACTCAGAGATTGCTGAGAAGCGCATGTGATTTACGACCATGATACTTCCAGCACCCTGCTCATTTTACTACTGTCTCACCAGTCTTACTATGTTTTTGTTTGGTTTATTTTGTGTATTTAAGTTTACTGCATATTGCAGTCGATGATTCTTGTTGAGTGTCCTTTGTTTAAGTTTTTATGAGTAAGCACATAGTGAGTCTGTATAATCCACAGTCAAATTCCTCATACGTGTACACATACCTGGCGAATAAAGCTGATTCTGATTCTGATCTGAACAAGAGGAACACGTGAGAATGCTGTTCATTGACTACAGCTCAGCCTTCACCACCTCAGGGGGTGCGGATAGGCAACATCACCTCCTCCTCACTCTCTCAGTACGGGCCACCCCAAGGGCTGTGTGCTGATTCCACTCCTGTAATCTCTCTCTTCACCCATGACTGCCTGGCAACCCACATCTCCAACACCATCTTTAAGTTTGCTGACGACACCACCATCATAGGCATCATCTCTGACAACTACGAGTCAGCCTATAGAGAAGATCACTGACTTCGTGGTGTCAGGAAAACAACCTCCAGCTCAATATCACCAAAACGAAGGGGATGATTGTTGACCACAGGAAGCAGCAGCGGAAAGAGACCACGCCCCCATACACATCAATGGGTCTTCAGTTGAGAGAGTTCTCTACATCCAGTTCATTGGTGTCAACATCAGCGATGACTTAAACTGGTCTGATCACGCTAATGTTGTGGTGAAGGAGTCCAGCAAAGGGCTCTTCTTCCTATACCGATTCAGGAGATTTGGCATGGATTCCAGGATATTCACCAACTTCTACAGATGCACTATCAAGATTATCCTATCCCGCTGTGTCACCACCTTGTATGGCAGCTGCACCGCCCTCAACTATGAAGCACTTCAGAGGGTGATTAAAACAGCACAGCGTATCACACAAGGTCTGACCTGCCATCCCTGCAGGATCTCTACACAGAGATGTGTAGGAGGAGGAGCAAACAAATCAATACAGATCCCAGCCACCCATGCCATGGACTGTTTACCAAGCTGCTGTCAGGAAGATGGTACAGGAGTATTCCATCCAAAACTAACAGGCCATGGGACAGTTTCTTTCCTCAGGCTGTGAGGATGCTCAGTTCAGGAACTGTTTTTGTATAGTGTTAGAATTGATAGTTCGTGTTATCTTCTTATTTTTATATTATAATTACTGCTACTTTCAAAAGTTTTAACTGCACTGTCGGGAGTAGGAAAACCAAGCATTTCATTGCCATAACAGATTATTACAATTGACAAATAAACCTTGAACAGACACTAGATCACAACCATCCAATATATGTTTTCGTCCTTATCCCTTGCCTTCTAGATATTTCACTGGATTTTCTGAATCTTTTAATTGTATTATGTACTGCAGATGATGAGATCACTCTCTTTTAAATTTTATGTTGAGAAATGTTTCTTACATTGTTGCACAATTTGCCCATGCAGTCTTTCACAGAGTGGTGAACCCCCATCTTCATTTTTATTGCCCCTATCCCAACGTTTTTGAATTGTGTTGCTGGCATCGAATTCAAAATGAGAATATGTTTTTCATGAAACAATGAAACATTTGAGATGTTGTCTTTACTTTTTTCTTTTGAATGATTTTGGTTTTAAATGATCGGCACATCATTGCATTCTGTTTTCATCAGCATTTTACACAGCATTTTTTACAGAGTGAAAAAATCTGGTGTAAAAACATTTACACCATTCTATACATTTACATGGGCATTTTAATTTAATAAACATTTCACATTACAATTTATTTCAGTTTTCTTTAAATTCTTGGATCGATGAGTGGGTAAAAAAAATTGATTTTTAAAAGGTACATTAAAATATCTGACAGCTAAAGTAGTATACAAGCTCCCTCTCCTGGATGGATTTCAATGTCACCAGTCCTGCTTCTAAAACAGAGGTATTTTTCCAGTAGCCTTCCCCTTTGATAGCATAGTCAAAGTCAAAGATGGGCATTGGCAACAGTATTAAACTTATTTAGAATCTACACTTATTTAGAAAAAAAAATTGGCTACAGCTTTAAATTTAGCATTGAACCGGGCAGCACGCACACTGATGTGCTGGATTTATCTCTTCTCAAGGGAGTGTCATATGTAAACCACTAGACAGTACCTGATTGTTTGGTGATAGTGTTTTTCTAATTGTCCATGTCCAGAATACTCTCCTGGGAAACACACT
The DNA here is from genome assembly GCA_016801105.1 of Esox niger. Classification (NCBI taxonomy): domain Eukaryota; kingdom Metazoa; phylum Chordata; class Actinopteri; order Esociformes; family Esocidae; genus Esox; species Esox niger. The sequence continues at coordinate 10,155 of JACXGJ010000157.1, forward strand.
GGGAATGAAGAGAAAGGTTTTTACAACTGAAATAATGAACTATGGCTGCTATCTTGTGTGAACACGTGGCTTTTGAAAAGCAATTGAATATGGACTGGAGTGGACTGCAGCCAAGTCTTGATGGTTGGGACGTGCTTAAACTGGCCCTCAAGCGCGCTGCTCATTGAAGCGACCACCCTTTATTCTGTGTGAAGTCTGCTTTTTTACAAGAAGAGCATATTCAGAAATATCAAGGACACTTAATCTCATTTCCCAAAAATGTTTACTAGTCAAAGTGTGATAAATAAATACAACAAGAATTTCTAAATATTTCTCCTTCTACTAATCTAAACAGATTTGCAACTACACTATACTTGGAATTCTTTCTAGAAATTATTATTGGGATGATTACTTGTATGACATCATGTTGTTTTGGTGATTAATAAGTATTTATATGATAATCATTCCACCAATATTTTTCTTTTTTGTTATTTCATAACACTAAAGTCAAATAACTCTAATAGTATAAAGTGTGAAATAAATCAACATGGTTCACCCTAACAGGGTTCAAGATATTATCTTAAATCTGCCGTGACCCTTTCTTGACAGGAGGAATGGAAGCATTTTGTATGTAACAGGGAGTGGCAATTGAATGCAAGCTTCACAAACATGGCGGATGATTTAGATGTAGTGTGAATGTTCGCAGGGTTGGAGAACAGATACACTGTAACACCCCTAAAGGGTTTATTATCTCTCTGACATCTCTGTCAGCACAAAAATCTATAAAAATATATGTCACCTACAGCATGTTCAGAAAATTTAAGAAAAAGAACAGGCACATAGAGTTGGTAGTACAAGTATTTGATACACTGCTGATTTAAGGTTTTTCTACCTACGAAGCATGTAGAGGTCTTTTACCATAGGTACACTTCAGCTGTGAAAGACGGAATCTAAAACAAAAATCCAGAAAATCACATTGTATGATTTTTAAATAAATAATTTGCATTTTATTTCATGACATCAGTATTTGATCACCTACTAACCAGTAAGAATTCCAGCTTTCACATACCTGTTCGTTTTTATTTAAGAAGCCCTCCTGTTCTCAACTCATTACATGTATACATACTCCAACCTCTCCACAATGGCCAAGACGAGAGAGCTGTGTAAGGACATCAGGGATAAAATTGTAGACCTGCACAACGCTGGGATGGGCTACAGGACAATAGGCCAGCAGCTTGGTGAGAAGGCAACAACTGTTGGCGCAATTATTAGAAAATGGAAGAAGTTCAAGATGACGGTCAATCTCCATCGGTCTGGGGCTCCATGCAAGATCTCACCTCGTATGGCATCAATGATCATGAGAAAGTTAGGGGATCAGCCCAGAACTACATGGCAGGACCTGGTCAATGACCTGAAGAGAGCTGGGACCACAGTCTCAAAGAATTGTGTACTAATGGAAGAACCATTAGTAACACACTACGCCGTCATGGATCAAAATCCTGCAGCACACGCAAGGTCCCCCTGCTCAAGCCAGCGCATGTCCAGGCCCGTCTGAAATTTGCCAATGACTGTCTGGATAAACCAGAGGAGGAAAGGGAGAAGGTAAAGTGGTCTGATGAGACAAAAGTAGAGCTTTTTGGTCTAAACTCCACTCGCTGTGTTTGGAGGAAGAAGAAGGATGAGTACAACCCCAAGAACACCATCCCAACCGTGAAGCATGGAGGTGGAAACATCATTCTTTGGGGATGCTTTTCTGCAAAGGGGACAGGATGACTGCACCGTATTGAGGGGAGGATGGATGGGGCCATGTATCACGAGATCTTGAACAACAACCTCATTCCCTCAGTAAGAGCATTGAAGATGGGTCGTGGCTGGGTCTTCCAGCATGACAACGACCCGAAACACACTGCCAGGGCAACGAAGTAGTGGCTCCGTAAGAAGCATCTCAAGGTTCTGGAGTGGCCTATCCCGTTTTCAGACCTGAACCCAATAGAAAATCTTTGGAGGGAGCAGAAAGTCTGTATTGCCCAGCGACCGTCCCGAAACCTGAAGGATCTGGAGAAGGTCTGTATGGAGGTGTGGGTCAAAATCCCTGCTGCAGTGTGTGCAAACATGGTCAAGAACTACAGAACACTTATGATCTCTGTAACTGCAAACAAAGGTTTCTGTACCAAATATTAAGTTCTGCTTTTCTGATGTATCAAATACTTATGTCATGCAATAAAATGCTAATTAAATATTTAAAGATCATACAATGTGATTTTCTGGATTTTTGTTTTAGTTTCCGTCTCTCACAGTTTAAGTATACCTATGATAGAAATTACAGACCTCTACATGCTTTGTAAGTAGGCAAACCTGCAAAGTCAGCAGTGTATTAAATACTTGTTCTCCCCACTGTATACTGTATACTGTACAAAGGAAATCCTTTTCTATTGAAATTTTAAAGCATAGATTTTCTTGTATGTTTTGGGCTTCATTCAACCAATACTGCACAGTGCTAATTGTTAGACACATACTTGTTTTGGTTCTTAGCATCTTCCTGTGAAATACTGTGAAACTGACGTAAAATGAGTATCGAATAGTTCTGAGGTAAGAATAGTATTTATATAGCATTACTGCATATGCTGTATTAAATAACACATTTTGCACATGATTCCGCATCAACAGGACATGGTTCCACATCCATCCTGTTGCTTCTTGATCATACTGCTTCTTTTGACACTATTGATCACTCCCTTCTCTTAGAGAGACTGGAAACCCATATTGGGCTACATGGGAATGTTCTCGCCTGGTTTAAATCATATTTATCTGAACGATATCTGTTTGTATGTGTGGATGGCATATTCTCTGACAAATCAAAAGTATGCTTTGGTGTTCCTCAAGGCTCGGTTGTGGGCCCTTTATTGTTCTCACTATGTATGCTGCCTCTTGGTGATGTAATCCGGAAACGTCATGTCAATTTTCACTGCTATGCTGATGACACATAGTTATATATTTCGCTGAATCATGGAGAAACCCCAACATTAGCTTCTTTGGAAGCATGTGTTTCAGATATTAGGAAGTGGATGACAGAGAACTTCTTGCTTTTAAACTCAAGACAAACAGAAATGCTTGTTTTAGGACCCAAGAAACAAAGAGTTTTATTGGCAGGTCTCACTGTGAACCTCGACGGCTGCATGGTCGTATCCCAAAAACTATAAGAAAACTCAGTGTTACCCTTGACCCGGACCTCTCCTTTGATCAACATTTAAAATATATCTCAAGAGTTTCTTATTTTCATCTTCGAGACATTGCAAAAATCTGAATATTTCTATCAAATACTGTTACAGAAAAACGAATCCATGCCTTTGTTACTTCAAGATTAGATTATTGCAATGCTCTTTTTTCCGGTTAACCTGATAAATCAACAAAGAAACTTCAATTAGTGCTGCACACGGCTGCTAGAATCCTAACTGGTGTGACCACTACGCCATCTGCTGCCCATCCTTCCCCTGCAGGAGGCGGACTTCGGTGCTCGATGTCACCAGCCTTCAGACACCATTGCCCATCTCATCAACTCATCACACCTGTTCTCTCGTTTAGTGCACCTGTTCATCATCCAGTCATTTCCCTCAGTATATATGTTCCCTCTGCTCCCTTTGTCTTTGTGTGTTATTGTCTCGCCTAGATGAGCATTGTTACGCTCGCATTAAATGAATATAACTCAAACGACTCCTGTATCCACTCCTCCTTGTTCACCACAAAGAGCTGACAACTGGAAAAACATTTTTTAACACATTACTCCAGTACTATCCTCTTTACACTGGTTGCCTGTTAGAGTTAGGGCTGATTTTAAGATTTTATTGTTAACCTATAAATCAATATATGGATTTACTCCATTTACAGGTACTGGTCATATAATTAGAATATCATCAAAAAGTTGATTAATTTCAGTAATTCCATTCAGAAAGTGAAGTTTGCATAATGTATACAGTCATTCCACACAAATTGATATATTTCAATTGTTCATTCCTTTTAATTTTGACTATTATAACTGACAACTAATGAAAACCCCAAAATCAGCATGTAACTTGACCCACCCCTGTGGAGTACTAGGCTTGACTTGTTGCAGTCTCTGTCCAATGTCCTTCTGGTTGTGTTGCAGATCAAGACAATACCTGACGGTTTCAGCTGCCACTCTGCTGACACCCCCCCTCCCCCCCGTCTGTCCCTGTTCTTGTTCATCTGGTCATGCCTCCAATCTGGACTAGGTTTAAAGAGACTCTGGGCTCAGCCCACATGCATCGATTAATTCTTACAATTTGGACTATTAATATGTTCACTCGGCACAGCCAGAAGAGGACTGGTCACCACTCTTAGCCTGGTTCCTCTCTAGGTTTCTTAGAAACTGGGTGTTTTGTGTTTTGTGAAAGCACTTTGTGACGACTGCTGATGTAAAAAGGGCTTTATAAAATACATTTGATTGATTGAAATTTGACATATTTTGACTGATTGAAATTTGACCATTCCCTAGTCTCTGCGCTACGGTTGGCGTTGCATCGTTTGAGGTCCTCGATGCCGATACAAGCATTAGACAGTCAACCTGTGGGGTCTGGCACAATAAACCATGTGACTCACCCTATCACCCTATTACGCTCATGCCATCAGGATAGACTAGATCACTGCTCTTGATGTCATCATCCGTATACCCTGTCATCCTGGATATGATGTGGCTTCAACTCCATGACCCTACCATTGCATGGAGCAAGCGGAAGATCCTGGGATGTTCAACGAGGTGCCGGAAAGCCTGCCTGACCGTCATGTGCGGAGCTACATCAGTGGATGTAGCCAACATCTCGTCTGAGTACGCAGACTTGAGTGTGGTGATTTTCAGGAAAAAGCTAGGTGTCTTCCTCCCCACGACTCTTGGGACTGTATCATCGACCTCTTACCAGAGACAACACCCTCCACAGGAACAGGATCTATACGCTCTCTATGGCCGAAAATGAAGCCATGGAGATACATTAAGGAGACGCAGGGGCGCATCTACCATGCCACCACCCCTGCTTCAGCCAGCTTCTTCATAAAAAAGAAAGATGGGGGCCTGCAACCGAGTATTGACTATCAAGGGCTAAACGCCATTATGGTGAAGTACCGTTACCCGATGCCCCTCATCCTGTCAGCCATAGAGCAGCTGAGGGGGGCATGCGTCTTAACCAAGCCAGACCTCTGAAATGCATAAAGCCTTGTATGTATCCAGGAAGAAGAAGATGGCATTCAGCACATCATCGGACCCGTACAGCTTTGCCAATATTTCAGACTTTCTTTAACAAGGTGTTCTGGGATATTTTGCGGTGGTATGTAGTGGTTAATCAATGACATCTTAATTTACTCCCCAACATACCTGGAACACGTGGCCCACGTCTGTGCTGTTCTGCAATGTCTGCAAAAACACCACTTGTATATTTACATTTTCCACACCTCTAACATCTCCTTCCTCGGATACCATATCACTCTGGAGGGAGTGCGGATGGAAGTGCTGAAGGTGGAGGTGATGAGGTTATGGCCAGTCCCAAAGACTCCAGAGCTTCATCGGGTTCCCAACTTCTACCGCCTTTTTATCCGAGACTACAATCACATCCACCACTCACGGCATTGTTGAAAGGCCAACCTCAACATCTCCGCTGCCCCTTGGACACAGAGAAGGCATTTGTAAACCTGAAGGGCAGGTTCACCACTGCTCCTCTCCTCAAGCACCCTGATCTCACGCCCTTCACAGTCGAGGTAGATGCGTTTGAGATCAGGTTGGGGGCAATCCTCTCCCAGCAGCATGGGAACCAACCCTGGCTACACCTGTGCGCTTATTATTCCTAATAAGTTTCTGCCTAGGAGAGGAACCATGATGTGGGTGACCAAGAGCTACTGGCGGTGAAGTTGGCCTTGGAGGAGTGGAGACAATGACTATCAGGTGCCCGGATGACCCTACGTCCTGTTGTGTGCTGTGTTCCGTGAACGGCTCCAGCTGGGAAACTACATCCTCTCCCAGTGCCTCAGCTGCCCTGGTCACATCTGGCGTTGGACTTCCTAACTGACTTGCCACAAACGGAGGAGAAAACAACCATTGCCGTCGTGGTGGATAGGTTCTCCAAAAATGTCAGGTTCATTCCATTATTGGGTCTCCCCTCTGCCCAAGAGGCTGCTGAGGTGCTGTTTCAGAGCGACGCCCTGAGTACTGCCCGGGGGACAAAATGTGGTTGTCCACGAGGGACCTTCCCCACCGTCTGCTCTGCCGTAATATGGGCCCCGGTATGTGGGGCTGTTCCATGTCCTCCGGAAGGGAAATTACATCTCATACACCCTGCAGCTCACCCCTCTATATAACATCTAACACACCTTCAATGTCTCTCTCCTCAGGTTGTTGGTTCCTTGTCTGCTGGGGGTATCCGGCTCTGTAGGTGCTCCAGCATATCGGGTGGAGTCGATCCTGGACTCTTGACTGTGGTGGGGTTTGGGCCAGTACCTGGTGGACTAGGTGGGTTTTTGCCCTGAGGAATGCAGCTGGGTCTGGGCGTGGACATCTGTGATCCCTCCCTGTCAGCTGACTTACATGCTTGCCGTCAGGACCAGCCTGCTTCTCGACCTCGGCGTGGCCAGGGGCACTAGCAGGTGGTGACAAATGAAGGGGGGTACTGTAACGACTGCACCCCATGGCTCTCCCTCCTCCCCGGCGCTCCACCTTGCCGATGTACAAACAACCGGCTGAAGACTGATAGCAGCAGCACTCCCCAAGGACACACTTGTTCCCCATCACTAATCAGGTGCCTATATATGTGTTAGTGTTACCATTGCACCCCACAGACTATTGTTTGTTTGTTGCTTCCCCAGGAGGTGCTTTATGCACTCGCAACATGTCACTAAAAAAGTATCTCTTCAACATTTCAAACTGAGAACCATCCTACTCTATTTCACCTGTTTAGGCTATCCTAAATTAAAATGTTTTCACTATGACAATACACCTTTTCATTATTTTGAATAGTTTGCATTAATAAAACCTACTACAGCAGCTCTTGAACCATTCAAGCAACTTTGTTTCACATATTCCATCTTAAAATGCTACACATGTAATTACTGTTAGTTAACCCTAAAACAGGTTCAAATACTACTGAAACATTCAATCTAAAGAGACAATGATTAACATGTGTGGAGCAAAAAAGGAATTGCCCAACATCCATGGCATACATCTGAGAAACAAGGTGGAGAGGGTTTTAGAGTTTGTATGACTAATGTATGACTGGCAATGGAACTGGCCTGGTTAATCTCCAGATTTAAATCAAACATGTCTTTAATTTGCTGAAACAAAACTTAAAGTAAAAATAAGATTAACTAAGAACTGAGGATGAGTGCAGTAAAGGCTTGGCCGAGCATTACCAGAGAAAATACCCAACATATGATGGGGTGAATAGGTTGCAGACCTCAGGTAGTTATTTCATCACAAAGGACCAACTAAGCTGGAACATCTGTCCCGACAATTTGTGCCCTGAAATAAAATTTATAGTTCATATAAATGAAGATTCTTTATTTTAACCTCATAGTATTTAAATCCTTTGGAGTATGAAGAAATATATGATTGCTGTCCTAATCATTACAGGGAACATGTCTATTAAGACCCCTTTACCAAACTAGTGTGAGCATGTCATATTCCATGTGTTGTGCATTGACTAAATATGTGTTGTGTATTTACAAATAAACATATTATAACATATTATAATAAAAACATTGTTTCCACCAGCAATTTATCAGTAACTATATAAAAGAAATAGCATCCATATGACCTACATTTACAAAGTGTCCTAATCTTCCTTTTTGTTTGCGCTGTATCTATTAAACATTGCAATGGAATGGAATGTTATACAGCCTTGCTTCCACTAGGCTGTGTTTAAACAGCAGCCTGAGGGTTTAACATAAGCTACACTACAGCACCTGAGTAGAGACACCAACTCCCCTTTTCACCCCTCATCTTTCTTCAAGAAAACCCACAGGGAAAAAACTGAACATCGAATGAACCAAGGGTTTGGAAGGGTTCTGCAACATCAGCCTGGTATTGCGTAGTTTGTAGCATTTATATAGGATTTGGGGGCAATTCTATTTCATTACCGTACAGTTCATGTAATACCAGTTCTCGTGAATGCTTTTTGATGAGGCTTTGGAATTGAAATTTGAGTTTGGTTCACCTTTTGAAGTGACTGGCACTGAAATGAAATGTACCTATATTCTGTAATTTGCAGTTTTTTTTCATGTTTGCACTCTGTGACCCTACACTAATCATTCCCACCCACCCACCGCTTACTACTGCCTCTCAGGGACTTTGTTGGACTACTCTCCTTGTACTACTGGACTGTGACATTGCTTTGCAAAGTCTGATAAGGCCGTTTTCAGTTGTTACATGTACGTGTTTACCTCTGGAACTTCAGTGCTGCGACTGAATCCCTGCATTTAATTTGCACATGTTACCTTGCACATTCAGTTTGCCTTCATTGCACGTTTAGAATTGCCATTTGTACTTGCATTTGCTTTCATTGTACATTTAAAAAAAAAAAACTATCACATACATTGTTCTTAATTGTTTCATTTGTAAATTTTCTGCAGTCTCATATTTGCACTTCTGGTTAGATGACAATTGCATTTTGTTTTACTGTACTTGTACTTGTTCAGTTACAATAAAGTTGAATCTAATCTAAGTTACTTGTTTCCTGCAAAGTTTGGTATCCCACAGCCGCCATCAACAGTTCAATTTGTAATATTGGAGGAAAGCATGCTTCGTCAGTATAAATGTGTATTAATAGTCAAATTTAAATAAATTAACTACATTTCTTTCAAAGATAAGTTAACCTCTACCTTCCACTAAGAAAAGCAGTGGCACCCTCTGCTGGTTAGGTAATGAAGATACAGCAGCTTGCTTGCTCTTTTTACCTTTCATTGAATTGTACCAACTAAACAATCACCTAACATCATATCTCATATAGTCTATTTTGTGGTTGCACATACACTGATGAGCCAAAACACCATGACCTTTCATAGGTGAAGCAAATAACTCTCATAATCTCCTTACAACGGCACATCTATTTCTGTGGTAATTGAACAATAAGTTCTCGAGAGTTAGGGTTAGGGAGGGAAATGAAGGCTATACTGTCTGGTCCAAAGCGACAGAAAATCTACTGTGCCACAAGTCACAGAAAGGTTTCATGTCAAAGTGCATCACACCCTGATGCGTATGGGGCTGTGTAGCTGTAGACCAGTCAGAGAGCCCCTAATGTCCCCTATGACCACTGTCGAAAGCGCCTACAATGGGCACTCAAGCGTCAGATCGAGCGGAAGTCAATTTGACACGTTTCAAAGTTTATTTGTTAAATGCATTGAATAACATAGCATCATGCTGCACAATAACATTCTTGTGACATTGCATCCGACATCTACCTAGTAAGAGTTTAGAAAAATACATAACGCAAAAATATTGCTAAAAATTGAGTTATTATATACGTAACACATGACATAACACATTGTTGCAGTCTCAATTGTTTTTGTGTTTTCCTGGAGTGTGGGCCCTCACAAATCCTGCATATAAAAGTAAGGGAAGTACCATTTACATTTTATTGTTTTTGTCTATCTGTTTTTTGTGTCTTTTTTGTGTGACTTTGTGTGATTGAGTGTGAAATTATGCATTAGATGTAAAGGTTAAAAAGTGGGTGTGCAGAAATTATGCAAATATTTCTTGTGACATGGCACCTGACATCTATGTAGTAAGATTGTAGAAAAATATATAAACAATTTAAGCAATAATATACATAACATGTGTCACCTAACTAAACATTGTTTCAATGCTCTCTGCCACACTGCACACATTGTTTGGGAATGGTTTGAGGAATATGATGAAGAGTTCAAGGTCCTAGCCTCAAAATTTCCCAGATCTCAATCTGATTGAGCATCTGTGGGATGTGCTGAACCTACAATTTCAATCTATGGTGACTTCCCCTCACAACTTTCAAGACTTCAAGGATCTGCTGCTAATATTTTGATGCCAGATACCACATGACATCTTCATGGGTTTTGGAGAGTCCAGGCCACCGCAGGTTGGTGCCGTTTTGGCAGTACGTGGAGGACCAACAGCGTATTAGGCAGGTGGTCATAATGTTTTGGCTCAGTTTACATTCAGCTATCTTGCGCAACACTTGCCCCTCTCTTGACCTACTTTATGTTTGACATCACCGCTACATGAGGGAACAGGTCATTGGTTGATTCCCCATTATGTTTCTGCTAGGACCTCATCTAAGACTGTTTGAACAATTTATATTGTTGGCTATAGGAGGAATGTGGTGTGTAAATAAGAAAGTAGAGGAATAATCAAAGGTGTGCACTCTTTGGGGCTGTTTTTGTGCATAAATCTTAAGCCTAGTCCTGGGCAAAGAAAATCTAGCTCAATGGAAATCCCCTTTGTGCTTGATTTTTTAGTCCAGGACTAGGGATAATCTGTTTTTGCTTAACAAGCCCTTTATATTTCCCATCACAGAACACACTCCTCTCAAAAGAAACCCCTCTGTGTGAGACCTGGGGTTTAAATACAATAGAAAATGATGCATCCTAATTGGGCCCAATCTCTCACTTGTCTATGTACAAGACATAAATGAATAAACCTGTGTTTAAACAGCACTAGATACCATACTCTGTCAAGACCATACTTAATATCTTTCAAAAGATATACTTTTATACTTACAGAAATGTGGAGTTTGTAAATGACAGAGGACTTTCTATCAGAAGCATAGGGTTTACACAGTACAGGGTCATTTTTGTTTCCTTAAACCTCTCCACAAACAACCTGTCAAGAGAAGCAACGTTAGACGCATTCCATGTCAATGACATGGTCAGACATGTCCTCATGTCAGTGAGATGAGCAGACAGGTTCTTATGACTACAATTTGTAAAACAAATGTCCACCTTCATAGCAAACAGATTTTCTCACCTCCCAAGGTTAATTTAAGACAAATGACTACAAAAGTTGTCAATTTAAGTAACACATGTAATATCAAATCAGCCATACATCCCCTTGTGACAGGGCAATAGAAACTTGTGGACAGGAAAATGTAATGCAGGCTTAGGAAACAAAAATATATAAAAAATGTTAGTAATCAATAGTTGCTCTAGTGGTTCCTTGTGGCAGCCTGAGATATGATTTTAAATTCTATATCATGGAATTTCACAGGACATTTTTTTATTATTATTTTTAATTTATTTATAAGTACATCTGGCATGCAGAGTAATAGACAGCTAGGTTTGAGATACAAAAAAAATATGTCATTTTTACAACCACCATCAATATTAGTTTGTTTTAACAAATTGTAAACATCTTCACATCTAGGTTATTTACAGGCGAATCTAACAAAAATTATGATTAGTCTAAATGTTTTTTACAGAGCAAAAATATAGTTCTAATCCAAACACACCTTGCAATCCGACGTCTAACAGACGCAAACAGGCAGAATTCTTAAGGACCCCCTCGCCACATTGCAGTATGGGAATATCTCAATATCATCCTCTTCGCATCCTCTCTCCTTTTCCTTATCACCTAATTAAATCCATTGGAGAGGAGGTAAAGGGGCGGTACCTTGGGATTTCTCATCATCCAATGGGTTTTGAGAAGGGAATGAGTACAGAGGAGAGGACGTGAGAAGTACAGCATTGAGATTTCAAATTTTGGACAACTTTTCCACAAGTTGTCTCTAGCAGCAAAGAGCAGAGAGTCAGCTGTTTAACCGGCTGCGAGTGTTAGTCGAACTGTGAAACTGCGGAAAGAAATACCCCAGATATCCCATGTAGCCTGTTAGCTTTGTCATTTAACGCAGAGATGAAAACGAGGTATTTGCTTCTGTCTACTTAAGTGGGATAAAAATAAATAGAAAAACATAATTACTGTAGCTTCTCTAACACACGATGTGCTACGCTGGTTGCAGGTGTTTCGCATGGTTGGAGACACTAGTTTGCAGTGTTCTGGTTGTTCTGGCCCCAGCAGAATCGCAATGGGCAGGTAAGTGCATTTCGAAAAAAAAAAAAATTTAAAGTCGACATGTGTACACCTTGCATAATTGTTACTTGAGCTATGTTGTTGCCGTGGACTGAATTTGTATACCGTTACTGTTGCATCAAATTGTTATAAAACCGTCTATAAAGCAGTTACAGCTTTTACTTAGTGGCGTTGTAATGCTGCTTACGATAATCCCTGTTGTAAATGTGACAGGTCAATTCAGTCAGGGCTGTATGTCCCACCAGTATTTAGCCAAATTCATTCATCATGTGATTTCATTAAGACACTTGGGAAATGCTGTTTTTAGTTTAACTGGGTGTGAAATGCTGTTACGAGCTTCAGTTATTGGAAACATTGCTGGGACCTTGGATGCGCTTGACATGTATCTGTGAAATGTGGATAGCTTTCAAGTGAAGATTTAATTTACGAGCTGCATTACATCATTGAAGAAAAAGAGTTGCAGGTGTAAGGCCTTTTTTCCCAATCAACCCCAGGCTCTATGTTTCAACTTGCAAGCATTTCTGATAGTCATTCCAAAAATACTTGAAGGTGTTCATGAAATTGTATCCATAGAATGGAAATTTGGAGTAATGATTGTCAACAATTTTTAGATTTGTCTGTAAATTATTTGTAATTTACACATGAAAAATCGAAAGCTAATGCCAAAATATCACAACATTCAACAAATGCTCTTATCCACAGCAACTTACACTAGTGACTGCCTACATTGGCTGCACACATTTTCATTCTGGCCTTCAATATGAACAAAGCCCATAACCCTGGTTTTGCAAGTGCCATGCGCTGACCAGTTGTGCCAGCTGGATTAGGAAGAAATTGCAGGAAAATCCACCAAATTATTGCTTGTCCAGCAAGTGTCTTAAAGCAAAATTAATTGATAGACTGCAAGGATATATTTTTTTAAATATGGTGACTGTATAGAAGACAACACTGTTCAGAGCCAACACTGTTCATCCAAACCTCCTTTTGAATTCTACCAATTGATGTGCGTGGAATAGCTTTGAGCTGTTGTTCTGTTTTCTGGGCCTTTCTCAAGTCCAAAGTCTGCCATCAGAACTCACATTCCTTAACTGTTTATCCAGTGTTTAGCTTCCTATCCATCCATAGATTGGGTGTGGGACTCTGAGTGTGGTAAAGACCTGCAGAGTACTCTGGTTTTGAGAAAGTGTTTCAGAAAAGTAGGATGCACCCTATTTCAAGACTAAATTATTCATATCTGAAGCATATAGTCATCCTATTTTTAATTAAGTCGATTGGATTGTGCAGCTGTGAGATGGGAAGAAGGAAGAAAATGGATATGCCTTCCATTAATATTTGATTGATGGCTATTGCTGTGGTTGCCTTGGCATTAACATGCAGTACGAGATCTGAATTTGGAAGATATTGCTAAATGTTGGACTAGTAACGTCATACAAATCACAAAATCTCATTTGAAATGGATGATGTTGTATGTATAAACCAATTACCAGTTTTTGTTTTTTGAGCACTTCTTTCAATAACTATTGGCTAAAATGTCATAAAGGTTCTGGTGTGTCAGATAGAAAACCACCTACTCCCTTGATGGCACACCTACCCCCTAAAAACTATTCTGGTGCCTTGTGGTTATAGTCAGAGCTAATGTGGTTACTAAAGAACATAAACATTGAATATCTAGAATTCCTTTGATGAAAAGATGTGTTTATATGCCACTGCAATCAATGGAAAACAATACATTATTCTGGAACAAACAGGTCTGGAAATATCTGGACACCAACACAATTTTCATAATATTGACAGTGTCTGTGATGGACTTTATCTATGCATTAAGCTGTCATAGAAATAGATAAGCTCCTGTCCTATGCTGAGCTCTAGCAGAACTTTAGTGCAAATGAGTTTATATAGGCTAACAAAGAACTGAAGATATATTTTCAATGAATACCACTGTTTTTCAGTTTACCCTGTTGGCAGCAAATGCCTCAAATGCTCACATTCCAGTAAAAAAAGTGGCAATGGCTTGGAGCTTTTTGGGCGGATTGTTAGTTTGGTAAACACTGCATGTCTTCAATTCTGTCTGGAGGTGCAAGAGTTAAATGTCTGCATCTCCTAGGCTTGGACAGGTATGAGGAATCCCCTTTGTCCTGTGATGGTTGCTCTTCTCCTGGTGTGGTTGTGTCTCCAGGCTAGTTGGCAGACAGGAGAAAGACAACGGCTGTTAGGGGTCACCCAGCCAGCCCATTTAATAGCTGAATTAGATGCTTCATTAAAAATCACTGCAAAGATGGCTTGTCATGTGCAGAGATCAAGAGCCACTGAGTTAAAAATATCCTCCAAGGATTTCCACAAGGTATTAATTCAACCTTAAAGCCACTCTCTGGAATGTTATTATCTGGATTAAGTATCATGACACTCCAAGAGTCAATTATACCTGTGAAATTTCCTTTGATGCGTCAGTCTTTACATGAGTTTTGGAATTTTAGTGAAACCACTGTGTGGTGTGGTCTGTCTCAGATTATCTGATAACTAAAGTCCAGTAGCTTGGCCATATGGTGTCATTTAATGCCAACATGGCATTTTTGGATATCAATGTCACTGAATGAAGGGACCAAAGAATATGGCTTCTCATCCCAAACCCACATCCTGGGATGTTAAAAATTAACATTTTTTTTACCTTTGGCTTTTACCTATCATTTTGTTAATGAAAAATGGCCGTCTGTCTTCTCTATGATTATGTTGAGCTCTGAAGGAGTTGAAACATGTTACCTGGCTTACTTTGAAGCATATTACTGTTGTCACTGCAATGAATGCCTCAACATGTTCTACAGTGGATTACTGTTACAGAATAAGTAAAGGTGTACCAAGTATAATCTTTAAATGGAAGCATCTCTCTTAATGCGGTGTCTGTGTAATGCTTAAAACTTCCCACAGATTGCAGAGTATTGTATTTGAAAGTTTGATTTAGTTTTGGTCTGTGTCATTTTGTGGTATTGTCAGAATCAGGTCAATGGCAGCTTTCACAGGTATAAAAAGTGGTTAACGGACACCATGTGCAGACCTTTCAGGGTACTTGGTGGACCCTGTGGTGTCTAATCCATGGATTTTCCAGTCAATAAACTGATTTTGCTATGGTTGAGATCTCCAAGGCGTGCCTATTATAATAGGGTCGGGCATGAGTGCTGCTGGTGCTTAGATGTGAGAAAGTAGAGGTTCTTCCACACCATGAATAGTACCGCATTTGTAACTAAGAGCCACTATAATCTGGAAAGTAATTGTTTTTTGGCACTATTTTTGTCTGTTCAAAAGTTTACGCCCTTGACTAAATCGTGATTGATTGGGAATGAGGGTACGCACATTTGAAGGCTTGACTCTGCCATTTGAAAGATTCAATGTTTCTGAATACAAATATCATATTTTACTTAGATTTTTTAAGTAAAATAGTGCAAAAACTCAATCTCACCAAAACATACTTGAAATATTGTTTACGTAGTCACTGTATAATCATTCATTTTGATTTATTTGATGGGTGAAAAACTGTCACTCAGCCTTTTCTCAATTTGAAAACTGTTGTGCTTTTGGTGGCTCATTGATGCTGTTCATGAATTGCTCGCCTTCCAGATACTGGTAGTATTCAGAGTAGTAATGTTTGTATGCATTATTTGTTAAACTACAGTTCTTGGAAAGAAAGTACACTTCAGTAGCCAAGTGTGTTATTGTTTTCTCAAGTTCTACATATTCTTTATATGGGTTACCTCTCTTTTTCTGATCTCTTCGCCTGCTTTCATAGACTTGGTTTGGGTGATTGACACTCCCTTAGCGCCCCTACTTTATTCTTCTTAGTGTGACCTCTGTCATTTGTAAGTCACACAGACCGATTTTGTGGAAGGGATAGGATCCTTGAAGACAATGGATGTCACTACACAAGTCCCTATAGTAGTAACCAAATGCCTAAGTAATGGACTCAACTGCTTCTTTGGTGATTTCTTGTTGTTATAAAACATTAGGGATGTCATTCTTAAAAAATCCCTTGAGACTATGTGTATCTTCTTATAGAATGTCAGATCTCAGTATGTGTGTATATATATATATATATAACATTTTGTAACAGGCATTGCACTAAAATACTGTGTAACAAACATGTCACAGAATTAATCCCCCAAAAAGCTTTTGCTGCTGTGAATAATTTCCCCAGAGAGTAAAACGGAAATGTAGACCAAGTATGTATTATTTTAAGAAAGCCACAGTTGTCCATATCCTGCTTTGATTCCCTAACAAAAGCCATCTGGCTCTCGCCCCGGTTTCCCCGGTATCACACAGTGGTCTCATGTCAGGTCAGTACCCACACTGACAGATGGCTACATGCTCACCGGTACTTAGACGGTACTTCTGTTTACTTTTTGTTAGAAGGAACGTCCAAATAGATCAAACCAAATAGTTATATGAAGTGGATCAAACGTTTTTTTTTCTGGTGTAGCATGCTGAGGTAATGCTTACAGAACACATCAACTATTGCTGCACAATCATTTAAAATCGCATCAAAATTGCAATACTTACATGTGAGTTAGTCATAAAACAAGCACATTCAATATTTAGAGATTTGAACTGTCCCGGTCTCGTGTTTTGTTTTGATTTAATGTTAACTCCAAGGTTATTTTTTCCACAATGACGGCAGCTACTTGCTCACACCAAGCCGCAGAGTCACCTAAGCAGTGTTGTTCCTCTTTGCTGTTAGATTCACTAAATTTGTGTGCTGTTAAATATCCAGTCAATTGATTGTTCCAAGTGAGAATGATACTGCTTGACCACTTTTCTTTGTCATTCTCTATTTATAATAGTGATTTAATCTGTATATTGTACTATGAATCTTAAGAAGAAAAATTGCATTTGGATTTTGGGTCATCCTACAGCCCTAACTGCAAGTGCTTGGAGGAATATGAATTATCCTACATTCCCTTGGTATTTAGGAATCCTTTGGAAACATTGTAATGTTTTGCCTTTTATTCATCGTGTTGGCAAACATCTGTGATTAAAACGTGATGGTCTGTAATCCTTTAAAGATGTTAGACTGACGGCCCCTCTCAAATACCTGCTTTGAACCTTTGTTTTTGTATGTGCTCTCAGAATATAAGGTTTATACTGACCAAAGCAGTGTTTACCCTTGTTCTGTATTTTCCATCATATCCCCTTCTTGTTGAGTGGAGGCAGCCTTTAAAGCCTTGTGAATGGCGCTCGCAGCTGTTAAGTCTTTTTGTCCCCTGACCGTTTCAGGTGCTCTAGCCCTGACTCATTCCAGCCCAATATCATAAAGGCACTTTGACAGTTTTAAGACACATGGGTAGAAACCATAATTATGGCTTATGTACTAAGGACAGTGGATTTGTACTGCCACTTGTTCCATGCACCTAGCTGTCTCCAGTGCTAATAGCATACTGAGCCACCTTCTTAACTCTCTGTAAGTCTTTCCTGTTCCATGTGAAACCCTCACTTATTTGTTTCTCTTTGCCACAGCCATATTGTAAATGACAGCCAGTGATGCTTCACCCAGCAAATGACAGGTCTCCCCGCACACAGCGTATCCTGAGCTACAGATTCAATTCAGACCTGCGTGCCAAGTTCCCCAAAGCAATTTGTCCATGGCTGCAAGCACTTCAAGTGAGCCAAAATCAAAGTTTAATCTGCTTTGGCATTGAGTTTAAACAAAGTACACCGAATATTGCCTAACCCATGAGGAATGGAAGGAGAACCCGGTGAGCTTAGAGCACCAAAACAGTTTGGATAGCAATCTGAGTCATATATCATCAGACATCTCTGTAGTATATATATATATATATATCTCCCTGAAGAGACTGCCTTTATTTATGTGACATATTTGCTAGGCTGAATTGAAAGAGTGGATGAAGCGTTTGTGAAAAAGGGTATCATATTTGCAGCAGGATTTATCATCTCAGGTCAAAGCTTTTGGTTTGTTCCAGGTAGGTCTGCTGTACAGAAAGTGGAAGTACCAATACCATAGTCTTCACTAATAAAACCATAGTCTTCACTAATAATTTGTGGACTGAATTGAAAAACCTTTGTAGGCTATTAATATTGCATACCTATCATCTCAGACATAAAATAGAAATCTGAAAGTACTAAAATAGAGTTTATTGAGTTCATACAAGGGAATCGGTAAACTGAAATAGTTATTAGGCATTGATAAATGGAATTGACTTGACTGGAAATATAGATACGCTCCTATTGGCCACAGATGCCTTGTAAAGCAAAAAGGTAGAGACAAGATATTTTCAATGCCAGTGACAGATTTTTGGGATATTGGTGGGAACTAGAACGCATTGCAGTACATGTCAATCCACAACATTTTACGCATGCTTAATGGATTATGTTTGTGGTCAATATGCCGGCCATAGAATAACTTGGACATTTCAGTCATTCAGTACTTTAGTACAGGTCCTTGCAACATGCGAGATAATAATGCAGGGACTTGAGGTAATGCTGGTGGATGATTGGCCCAACTTTCACGGTATCTCTGTTCATTCACATTGCCGTCAACAAAGTGGAATTGTGTTTTTTGTTTAAAGATTGTCTACCCATACTTGATCCCCCCCAAAAACTGTTGGGCACTTTGTTCACAATATTGACTTTAGCCAACCATTCACCCACACATCATACAGTGGGGAGTACAAGTATTTGATGCACTGCTGATCTTGCAGGTTTTCCTACTTACAAAGCATGTAGAGGTCTGTAATTTTTAACATAGGTATGCTTCAACTGTGAGAGACAGAATCTAAAACAAAAATCCAGAGAATCACATTGTATGATCTTTAAATATTTAATTTGCAATTTATTGCATGACAAGTATTTGATCACCTACCAACCAGTAAGAATTCTGGCTCCTATAGACCTGTTAGTTTTTCTTTAAGAAGCTGTCCTGTTCTCCACTCATTACCTGTATTAACTGCAACAGTTTGAACTTGTTACCTGTATAAAAGACACCTGTCCACACACTCAATCAAACAGACTCCAACCTCTCCACAATGGCCAAGACCAGAGAGCTGTGCAAGGACATCAGGGATAAAATTGTAGACCTGCACAAGGCTGGGATGGGCTACAGGACAATAGGAAAGCAGCTTGGTGAGAAGGCAACAACTATTGGCGTAATTATTAGAAAATGGAAGAAGTTCAAGATGACGGTCAATCTTCCTCGGTCCGGGGCTCCATGCAAGATCTCACCTCGTGGGGCATCAGTGATCATGAGGAAGGTGAGGGATCAGCCCAGAACTACACGGCAGGACCTGGTCAATGACCTGAAGAGAACTGGGACCACAGTCTCAAAGAAAACCATTAGTAACACACTACGCTGTCATGGATTAGAATCCTGCAGCGCATGCAAGGTCCCCCTGCTCAAGCCAGCGCATGTCCAGGCCCGTCTGAAATTTTCCAATGACCATCTGGATTATCCAGAGGAGAAATGGGGAAAAGGTCATGTGGTCTAGCTTTTTGGTCTAAACTCCATTCGCCATGTTTGGAGGAAGAAGAAGGATGACTACATCCCCAAGAATACCATCCCAACCGTGAAGCATGGAGGTGGAAACATCATTCTTTGGGAATGCTTTTCTGCAAAGGGGACAGG
Organism: Esox niger; assembly: GCA_016801105.1. NCBI lineage: Eukaryota > Metazoa > Chordata > Actinopteri > Esociformes > Esocidae > Esox > Esox niger. The sequence goes on from JACXGJ010000157.1 coordinate 29,807, forward strand.
ACGACTGCACCGTACTGAGGGGATGGATGGATGGTGACATGTATCGCGAGATCTTGGCCAACAACCTCCTTCCGTCAGTAAGAGCCTTGAAGATGGGTCGTGGCGGTGTCTTCCAGCATGACAACGACCTGAAACACACAGCCAGGGTAACTAAGGAGTGGGTCCGTAAGAAGCATCTCAAGGTCCTGGAGTGGCCTAGCCAGTGTCCAGACCTGAACCCAATAGAAAATCTTCGGAGGGAGCTGAAAGTCCGTATTGCTCAGCGACAGCCCCGAAACCTGAAGGATCTGGAGAAGGTCTGTATGGAGGAGTGGGCCAAAATCCCTGCTGCAGTGTTTGCAAACCTGGTCAAGAACTACAGAACACGTATGATTTCTGTAATTGCAAACAAAGGTTTCTGTACTAAATATTAAGTTCTGCTTTTCTGATGTATCAAATACTTATGTCATGCAATAAAATGCAAATGAATTATTTTAAAATCATACAATGTGATCTTCTGGACTTTGTTTTAGATTCTGTCTCTCACAATTAAAGTGTACCTATGATAAATATTACCGACCTACATGATTTGTAAGTTGGAAAACCTTCAAAATCCGCAGTGTATCAGATACTTGTTCTCCCCACTGTACCTAATAGCCAGCACACTTATGTTTCTGTTAATTACTATGGCTTTATTAGACAAGAAAAGACAAGCATATTAATGATATTGCAATGCTACCTTTGGGATATCCCACATTCTAGCCAAGTGTCATGAAATAGATTCAAGCTTTGGGGGACGATGCCGTAAATATGGGCTGTCACCATATCCTACAACACATTGATAGTCCAGGAACCTATGCAAGTATCATGTTTGTGGATGTTAGCTCTGGCACCATCACGCCAGAGCCTCTAAGACCATTAAACCATGACTTTCTGTTCAATTCTGTTCAACATGATTTTATTTCATAGCATTGCAATATCATTTAAAGGGTTGGCTGTGTGTTTAGGCAAACGTGTAATAACATCAGCAGGCTAAGGAATTTCACGGTAAGTACGACGAAAGGATTCCTGTCTAAGAAGATGTGCACGTAAGTCCATGTCTCTAACCGATATGCTACTGAACAATGAATAGTTATTAGGCCAAATTTCAGAATTTCTAAAGACATGTATGAGTACCCCCCTTACCAGAAATAAAAGTATTTCAGGTAACAAAACAAAATAAGATTTGTTAACTTAAATTTACATAACACCCCTGTGAATATTTGATTGCCCTCTTATACTCAATTACTGGTGATGAGCAATAATTGCAACCAAACACTTCCTATTGGTGTTAAACATTCTCACTTCACTGTGGAATAATTTTGGCCCATTCTTTCATGCCTATCTGCTTTAGGCTTAGTATTTTTTTAATCAAACTCCTTGTTTCAGTTAGATTTTGGTCTGGCCTTTGACTAGGCCATTCCCTAAATTTGCTTTGGGTTTCCCTTGTGGATCACTTGCCACTCTTTCTTAGCATGTACAGTTTCTTCAATGATTGCAAATAGTGTTGGTTTTGCAGGATAACCCCAAAATATCACATTACCACCACTATGCTTGACCTTTTAATATGGGGTTAATACTGTGGAATGCATTGTTTGGTTTTGCCCAACATAACTAAGCTCCACTTTTGATTTGTCTGTCCATAAAAATGGGTATGAGGTCTTGATGAGTTCTGACAGTTGTTTTTGGCAAGCTTGAGTTTACCTTTTGAACAACATGGGTCCTGTTATGTCTGGCAAAAATTTATTTATCCAATGCAATATTCCCTCAGGCTCCACGGCAAAGTGTTGTTTTTATGAATGAACATGATTGTGCCACTGAGGGACTAAAGTGAGCATTGTTGTTGGTCCTTGAGCTGTATGACCAACCCAGTTTACCCTAATTGCTCCTGGACATTGCTCTAGATAAGTGTTTGCTATTCCACTATATTAGCATGTGGGGGGAGGGGGGTGGGGGTGGGCACCACATGGCCCTATGGTATGCCGAATATGTCCCTCTTCCTCCTCTCATCCGCTGATTAACCATCTAGATGGGCAGCCTTTTGAAGACATTCCTCCCATTCATCTGTCCTTCAGGAGTTGCAGTCTCCTTAGACCATTCTCTTGTCTTGGTCACTCACAAATTTCACCCTTGGTGGTGTGACAGTTCTCTTTTGGGTATGGGAGATTAAAATCAAGTGCAAAGTTACAAAAAGGGGATTTGCTGAGCCCTGTATTTCTTTCTCGCTTCTTGATGGATGCTGGAAATGGGTGTTGTGCGTTGAGATGGAAGAAAGTGAAGAAAAAAAATCTGATGTTGACTATGCCTCGATTTAAATGGTCATGAAGACTTGTACATGCAACAGATCATGCATAGAAATTGTAATACGTGGAGTTGAGAAGTTCAAATTGTTCAGTCAAAGACAGCTTTGGACATTTTTCTTGTTTGTTCACTCAGGGTGGCATGCTCTCAGCTTGACATACACTGTCAAACAAAAATTTTGGATTGTTGTTTTGTTGTAGTCTTATCTTGTCTAGCATTTCAGATTTCACATTCTCATGTGTTCCCTAAAACCCAAAAGTGTTCAAGATTCACCTACATTTTAGGGATTATCATGGGATCATATTGACAGAGGTCCTTCAAGCAGGCATGGGGAAGGAACTAAAAGGGTTCCTCTTTCAAGAAAAACCTGTTTCAGAACTTAACGCTAAAGGGCCAAAATGAATGCCACAGCTCAGAGGCTGCTAAAGTCTAGCTTGTGAATTCGAGAATGGGGTGGACAAAGAAGGAAGCCCCTTTATTCATTAAGGCTGGCCTGGTCCAGATGGCACTGTGCCATGCATTGAGATACGCAGAGAGGACGAGAAGAGAAAAGGATTTTAGCCAACTGTAGGGTCTTTAAAGCATTTAGAGAGCCAGTGAAAGATTTGCAGGGCCATTCTTTCAGCCCACACCAGTGGCATTTTTTGTGTTGCACTAGTGGGTGTGCCAAGTCTGGACATGTCTGCAGTTGCCTCATTATTGAGCCATTGGTCAAAAACATTCAATGAGTCATCCTTAGGTTTGAAGATGGATATGCATGTTATCATAGCTTGAAAATGTACTTCTTTGGGAGTGGTATTTTTCTTCTGTCCTCTGTTGAACCAACACTACCATGAACATGCACATTTTCATTACCTTTAGTGTCCTGTCTTGATGCAGTCTGTCTCAACATGATAGCATACAGTTAGGGGAAAAAGTATGCTTTTTAGCAATCACAGAGGTCAGACGTTTCTTATAGTTGGCCACCAAGTTTGCACGCATCTCAGCAGGGATTTTGTCCTACTCCTCTTTGCAGATGTTCTCCAAGTCATTAGGGTTTTGAGGCTGATGTTTATTTTCTATGGGATTAAGGTCAGGTCTGGAGACCAGGCCAATGTGTCTAGGCCAATCCAGGACCTTAAAATGCTTCTTCTTGAGACACTCTCTTTGGTTGCCTTGGCTGTGTGTTTTAGGTCATTATCTTGATGGAATACCCATCCATGACCCATTTTTCAATGCCCTGGCTGAGGGAAGGAGGTTCTCACCCAAGATTTGACGGAACATGGCCGAGATAACATTAAAGAGTTGTCTTGTCCCCTTAGCAGAAAACACCCCCAAAGCATAATGTTTCCACCTCTATGTTTGACGGAGGGGAATGTGTTCTTGGGGTCATAGGCAGAATTCCTTCTCCAAACATGGCGAGTTAAGGCCAAAGAGCAACATTTTGGTCTCATCTGACCACAACACTATCACCCAGTTCTTCTCTGAATCATTCGGATGTTCACTGGCAAACGTCAGAAGGGCCTGTACATGTGCTTTCTTCAGCAGGGGGACCTTGTGGGTGGTGTAGGATTTCAGTCCTTCATGGCGTAGTGTGTTACTCACTATTTTCTTGGTGACTATGCTCCCAGCTCCCTTCATCATTGACAAGATCCTCCCATGTAGTTCTATGCTGATTCTCATGATCATTGCAACTCCACGAGGTGAGATCTTGCATGGAGCCCCAGGCCGAGGGAGTTTGACGGTTCTTTTGTTTTTCTTCCATTTGCAAAACTGTTGTCACCTTCTCATCAAGCTGCTCGGTGATGGCCTTGTAGACCAATCCATCCTTGTGTAGGTGTACAGTCTTGTCCCTGACATCCTTGGACAGCACTTATGTCTTGGTCATGTTGAAGAGTTTGGAATCGGGTTGATTGATTGCTTCTGTGGACAGGTGTCTTTTATACAGGTAACAAGCTGAGATAAGGAGCACTCCCTTTACAAGTGGGCTCCTAATCTCAGCTCGTTATCTGTTTAAAAGACACCTGGGAGCCAGAAATCTTTCTGATTGAGAGGGGATGAAATAATATTTTACCTCATTAAAATGCAAATCAATTTATAACATTTTTGAGATGTGTTTTTCTAGATGTTTTTGTTATTCTGTCTCTCAAACAAATCTACCATTAAATTCTAGACTGATCATTTCTTTGTCAGTGGGCAAATGTTCAAAATCAGCAGGGGATCAAATACTTTTTTCCCTCACTGTACACCAAGTTGAAAGTGAAGTGAGAACCTTGTCAAGTGGATTCTGGATCTACAGTATGCTGTTAACTAGAGTTAGGAGGTTGGATAACCATGGCTGACAGTCATTGTGAAGTCTGAACAGCGAATTTATGTCAGCTTTCCCACCATCACCTTTGGCCTACAGTCTTTGAAATACTATTAAAGGCGTCAGTGGTATTTGTGTCCTATAATGTAATGGTTAGACGACTGACCAGCCCCCTTTTCAAATTTTCCATCTCTGAGTGAAAGAAAAGCATCATATAACACCTCAGGCAAGGCACAATGGATGAAAATGTGTGTGGGGGGGGTTTAAAGGGCTTCCCGACACTGGTGGCTGTCTCCCTTCAACAACTTGAAGGAGTCAGACAGTGGCTGCCTTTCTTGTGTTGCTTTGAATATCTGAGAAAAAGGTCACAGTCTGCTTATTAATCCAAACGTATTATGTCTTCCACAATCAGTAACTAGGCAACATGGATTATCACAAAAGACTGGGCAATGGCACCACATTGTAGGGCACAGCGAGCACCAACTTCAAGCCAGCTACAGGTTTGCAGACTCTGAGATTTGCTCTCAAATACATTTTTGGAAGCATGACAGAGTTCTGGAAAAATGTAATCCTTTTCTTTAAATAATTTCTGTCTCACTTTGGGTTAAGCCTGACCCCTCTCCAGTATCAAGGGCCTCGTCAACTATGGTTTGCTGACACACAAAGTGAAGCTCTGTGACCAAAAGAGGTACTATATTAGTGTTTCCTTTTTCGTCACAGTCAAATCCACTGTCAAAGTCATGATGTGTATTGACATGATCCTGCCGAGCAAGGCTGAAATGCATCGCTTATGCAAGGGCGTCTCTGCTTCTAAGCACGGCGAAGGGACAAAGAACTGAGCTTACTGCAGAGTGATCTAACATTCAGTTTCCAACAGCGCTGAATAGCTCTTGAAATTAGATCTGCATGCACGTTTTCTTGAACATCCACCCCATGTAATATTGCATTGAAAAGCGTCAGTAAAAAGTGTGTCTGTGAACCAGTTTGGGAAGTTGGAAGAACATGCATATGCTATGCTTTTACTAGGATTTTTATGTCACCCTAAAAATGTTGGGCTTTCACACTCTGGTAGAATAGGAGCGTACTTGATGCACTTTTGAGAATTTGTCTTATTGCATCATTCAAGCAAAGCATTATAAAGTAGGGTTACCCTAATAAGCCCACCAAAAGATTCAACTGTTCACACATTTAGAACAATACACTTCACAATTTCTTCAAGAACAGAGATAACATCAAAGAGAAATCACTAATCAGATATTTACACAAGTATGCCTTTCAAGCTCACCTGAAATAAGTGTGATTTCCAGTAAGTTTAATTTAATAGTAATAGAAGACCAGATGTAGAGTAGATATAAAAAGTCTACACACCCCTGTTAAAATGCCATTTTTTTATTGTAACCTATAAAGTGAACAATTCAATTGAAAAACAAACTGACATTTTCAAAGGGAGGAAATACAAAACTCACAGTAATCAAAATATGATAACTTGATTACTATACATTTATTTTCTGCAACTTCTAATTTGACCGGCAGGAAGTGGTAGCACTTGGAAATCCATGCATTAATGGCAAATGTGATTGGCATAAAATAAAATAGTTGCCAGTTTATATTAGTACAGAAATTAAACATCACACAAAAATTATATTTTTTCTCTAAATTCTGTCCAAAGATGGTAGTGTGTTTAAAGCATATATGGTATATCACTGCCGGTGAGTATTGTTGCAAAGGTAATTTGCTTTTTGAGTGGTGGGCCCTACATGAGCAAGTCAAACAGCTGTAGTTAGATTAAGTAGAGGAGCCTGGTGAGCTGAGCAAACAGGGCTCTAATCTGAGTGTCATAATTAGAAGTGTTTGAAATTACAGACTGCCCATTGTAGCCTGGTCTGTTCATACATTTATCTTACCATATTTTTCAGTATATTATTTCATCTCCCAGTTACTGCTGAACAATTTGTGAAAGGACAGATATGTTAAAATGTGTGTACAGTTCTTACTGTGGCCTGTATGGATTCCGTCTACGCTTAGTTAAGTAATATGAGTTTAAAAACTATTAGGATATAGTTTGTAATACTTAGTTTTTTGCGGCTTTTAGCCAAATTACCACTATGTTTAATCGTCCAGTGTAAGGCTGAAGAAAAAGTAAACTTTCCAGCTAAACTCTTAAAATGTTGTTACAGGCAAGAAATGATGATCTGAAATATGATGGGATGAGTATCGGTACGTTTTTATTAGTTGCAGCAGCATTGTGGAGTGTTCACCCTAATAAGAAAAAAATATTTCAACCAAATACTTTTAATTCACACTTTGGGTTTATTTACCAACGATTCATCAACTAACTTGAATAGTTTATAACAATAAACCAATATGTGAAAATAGCTTATGTTAGAATGTTTTGTCATGCTTTAATTACCCCCAGTGCATGAACAGGTTTCTGTAGCTGGTTTTTCATTACATTTAGAAGAGTTTCAAAGTGAACACAAGACTTGAATTGTGTTTCTCAATGTCATTATTTGTTTTTTATTATTTATTCAGGGCATAAATTTAGTTAGTGTGCTATGTATTCATCGTAAATGTTTAGCAACAATTTTAAATTGCACATACGAACATGTCTGTCAACTGCCAAATATGAAAATACCACAGAATCGATTGGATTTGGATGATCATACAGTAGCATAGCAAGACCGCAAGGTTCCTGAATTAGCACAGATATGGAACTATGACTTCAAGGTTGCAATGGGGACAATGAAGTCAGTTTGACTAAATGATTGACAGGAGAATGTTAAGAATGCTGATTACCTGGGATATTTTCCAGTAGACTGTTAAATAAGTGGGGCCCCAATTTTATTAGGTATGAGTAGTTCTTGGAATGTGAACATGCACCCAGTGACTCTAGTGCAAAGGTCTTCAGCTGGTAGCTTCTGAGCCAAAACAAGCCAATGAGCCGCCAGTTGAAGACCCTAGAGCCATGAAAAAAGTATTTTTATACATCGGTGCTTAGTATATTTTTATTTTTTGGGGTGGTTCTTGCCTCTCAATGGCCGACATTTTTAAAAAATTCAAAGGATAGAAGCTGATTGCTTAACTAAGGACAAGTTTTCCTTTGTATATAGTCACTCCCGGTCAAACAACATACTTGTGTCATTTTGCATTTACAGTATACATTCATGTCGAGCACTGCTCCAGGAGATTGTTGTGTGTCTTACATGACATGGATTTAAAATGCTCAAGGAAGACTCAATTTGAGGCGGCCCTTCTTTTCTACACCGCAATGTTTTGACTTGACAGCTGAGATAATTTGGAAGGACATATTTAGGAAGTCAATGGTTCTTTCATGTTTTTTTTTGGTATGAGCTCAGTTTCTCCCCTTCACGTCATTGACATTCATCACATCAGTGAAATGAAAGCCTAACCCACTTTTTTTCCCCTCTCAGTACCAGTGGAATTCTGTGGCCTGGTTGTGCAGCACTGCCTCACCTTGTCAGGTGGCAGGGATTAGCTGTGTAATTAGTACACCCTTCTGAAAGTGACAATGGCTGGGTCTGTTCCCACCGCTATCTGCTTAGGGGATCAGCTGAGCTAGCCTCATCTAAAATGGCAACCTTTTTTTCTACTGCCCTCTGCCCTAATGCACCATGAACTCTTTGTCAAGGGAAATTGAATGTGATCATGAAGTTTTGCTTTGTTGAAGGACTTGGAATTATAAAAGTAGTTATATGATTGTTGTCCTTTGTTTTTCCTGAATTTTGCAATTCAAAACTTCGCTTTCGTCAAAGGATGAACTTGGATGCACTTTTTATAGCATCTTACTTGGAAAAAAAACACAAACGTAAAACAAAATTTTGGACAAAAGCCCTGATGCTTCTTTGTTTTGAAAAGTAGAAGCCCACTCTTCACCTGTTACTTGTTTTACTTGTATAGCGTTTTAGAGGACATGAGTTTGGCAGAATTTTGTGTACATTTGTTTTCTGTTGATAAGCTTGCAGATGTTATGCAGTAAAACACTTGTTAACCAAAGACTGATGTTCTCTGTAGGTTATGTTTGACAAAACTCTGGTAGTGGTTGGGTTGAGGAATGAAGACCTCATCAAATATTTAAGCTGACCTCAGTAACTTTGTAATTACCTCTTACTATTACATTACTTGCTGATCAACACAGCAACTTTCTCCTGAAGTTGGGACTAACCTCCTACCTTTTTTGGGTATGAAAATCAGACAGAGATTTGGTGATTCATCAGACAATACATTTTTGGGGGATTGCGCTACAGTATGTTGTCTTGTCAGCAGAATCCAAAATGTTGTCTGTCTGTTGTCTTGAAAGGCTTTACAGGCTCTAACGTGAGGCACAAAAGAGTGATTGAGGAGGAGTAAAGATAATTGTGTTGTGTAATTAAAGGCTTCAGGGTCTTTATAGGCGGGATCTTAACGGAAATCCTTTAGACATTGTATTTATAGTCTTATGGTTGTATGTAAGTTCTTTAGTGCAGATATTAACCCTTGGATTTCTCTGGTTATTCATGTACACAATCCTGGGACTTTTGGAAAAAATGTATTCATTCAGTGAGCAAATATGAGCTTGTTTGTTACATGCACAATCCAAGTAGGTTAGTTGCTAGGCAGACATTTGGGATGTTTTTGTTTTGAACCGATACTAAGCTACTGTGCCTTTCACACAGATAAAGAACCCCAATATCAAACTCTTGAGATGTTGGACAGGTTGTTACTTGCCAGCTACCTTGCAAAAAACATGAAAATGGCATTCTGTCAAAATGTAGACTTAGTGAGGGAAAACGTTTACCATGAAGACATGCAAATTGCTCCCCGACAACATCACATCGAACAATAGAAAGATTATATTTGCTGAACCCTTTGTAGAAAGCATAGCCTAAGGAGGAAGGAGAATGGACTCCCTAGCCTTACCGTTCCTCCTCCCCACTCCCTCCTGCTCAGTTAAACTCCTCCAACCGTTCCTTGCCTTTAGGCTGCCTGCCAGTGGTGGAACTCCTTAAGAAGTGAGTGGTGTGAAGGGGGTGGGTACTGGCTGCTTTCCAGGACTCTTATACCTCACTGGCAAATCAAAATGAGGTGAAAAGTACACTGGCAATAAAATGCACCTTAATAAACTCACTGGAGGGGCAGTCGTCCAGCAGATTTGCACTGAAAGATGGGCAACAAGTGACGGTGGCTGTGGGGAGGAGGGGCTTCTGGCTGTTAGCGGACACCTGTGGTGGGACTGTCAAGTATCTACCTTGAGATTTCTTTTCCTCATCAGGAGCATGTCCTCTCTCACAAACCCCATTAAGGTGTGTCTTTGTCACATTCCAACCCCCTCATTCTGCCTATTAGTACATCGCCAGCTGGCTTTATGGATTACTGAATGTTACTTCAGAGGTTTGATGGGTGCTAAAAAGAAGCATGGATGTTTGTCAGGGTTAGCCTTCTTTTTAGTCTCCTCATTTTCTTACGGCTAATCACAAGAACCAGCCCGGATCCCAAAACCTACAGTTGTGATCTGCAAATAAAAACCCTCAAACCAGTTTTGCTGTGAATCTAACCCACTCTTTACTGTTTTTATTAACTTCCGGATGTAGTATTTTATCGAACACATCATTGCAGGAATTAGGTGCATAGACTTAATGACTTGCAATTGCGTTCTGTGTCAACATACTGTATGAGACGGGCCGATTACTGTTATAACCTGGATGCTATTCATAGTTAAATAGAAGGGCTGTTTGCTAGGGCATTTCCACCACCAACTTTCAGTTTGATGGTTAAGTTGATTCCAATGAGTGGCAACAAATGTAATTTTGCTGGGGAATTGTTTTGTTAGACATTTTTCTGCCAGTGTAACCGTATCCTAACCTTAACTTCAGTACTGTGATGCCTAACCTACACCGTTACCATAAATTTTATCTTAACCCTACCAACAGTACTGTGATGTCTCGCCTTAACCCTTAATAAACTGTAAATGTTATTCTTAATAAGGCATTTTCATTTTGGAATGATTAAAATCCACAGATTTTCTATGGGATTAAGGTCTGGAGACTGGCTTGGCCACTCCAGGACCGTAATGTGCTTCTTCTTGAGCCACTCCTTTGTTGCCTTGGCCATGTGTTTTAGGTCATTGTCATGCTGGAATACCCATCCACGACCCATTTTCAATGCCCTGGCAGGAGGCGTGGGAGGTTCTCATCCAAGATTTGATGGTACATGGCCCGGTCCATCGTCCCTTTGATACGGTGAAGTTGTCAAGTCCCCTTGGCAGAAAAACACCCCCAAAGCATAATGTTTTCACCTCTATGTTTGACGATGGGGATGGTGTTCTTGGGGTCATAGGCAGCATTCCTCCTCCGAACACGGAAAATTGATGTCAAAGAGCTCGATTTTGGTCTCATCTGACCACAACACTTTCACCCGAGTTCTCTGAATTATTCAGATGTTCATTGGCAAACTTTGGATGAGCCTGTAGATCTGCTTTCTTGAGCAGGGGGACCTTGCGGGCACTGCTGGATTTCAGTCCTTCACGGCGTAGTGTGTTCCCAATTGTTTTCTTGGTGACATTGTTAATTTATTTTGACATTTTTCCTGGGCTGCATTGCACTTTCTGTTATTCTTCATCATGTGGACTAACATAATATAATAATGAAAGTAAACAAGGTGGTTCCTTTTTTACTATTGTTTTTCAATAAAAAAAAACACATTTTGAACATATGGCCCACAACAAAATGTAAAATGTGTATAAAACGTTCTAATTTCTTAAAGGGATTGTTAGTTTTTTCAGAATTCACTTACACCTTTTTTAAACCGTACACTGATGAAACCCTGCAGAATTGTCTGAATTCAAACTGACACTTGCGAACTTTTTCATTGAGCCACCATACATAGCTTTTGTTTTTTTGACAGAGATGTCATCGTGGTGAATTTTGACCTTAACCAATGTGAGGATGGATCAGCTAGGCGAAGCAACTTATTTTCGTTGTTGGACGTCAGAATAATATTTGTAATTGTGGAAAATGCCACATTAATACTACTCATTGGAATGTTATAGTACAGAAAGTACACATTGCCTCCAGATATGGGCGAGAGTTGGGGATTAACGGGTTCCCTATCACCCCCATTTAGCTGCTGGCAAGCTTAAACTCAGTCAATTCATTATCTGTATATTATGGTTAGAACAAGTAAAGCTGTATCCCCGAAAAACATTCTTCATGCTTGTATTCAGTCAGACATTGTATATATGTATTTTCTTTTCTCTCACAAGCAAATAAAGTTTGACTGCCTGAGGGTGAATATCAAAGGTGAAATAAGTAACTTACTTTCTAGCTAGTGAATACTAACTTTTGTTTATTGTGATGTATTCACTTACTCTTCCCGAAATAATCTGTGGCTTGATACAATTGTGAACAAAACTGACTGGGTAACACAGGGAGTAACTGTTTATTTCAAATTAATTATATTGCAAAAATGTACATTTTATTTTGAGGAATACAACATTGGCATGTTCTTTGAGGTTAACAACACCACTTGTCTTAATTTGGAGTGTTCTAGAGTAGTTTTCTACATGCAATGCAGCTTTGCGATAGCCAAGCATATAATTTCCATTCCTGAATGTGTATGGTGCTAACAACACTTATTGACTGAGACAGATGAATAATGGATTGGTTTAAAAAAAAGTATGTGCCTGAAAGAACAACTCTGGGTAAGGGGAACTTAAAGATATGATTTTTATCTTTAACTTTGTCTGCCCGATTGTTAGTTGAAATTCCAATGACCCGCAATGTAATTGTTCTCTGGTTTGTATTGGTCAATTTTGTCTCCTTTTTTATATGATCAACACTAACTTTTAACCTCTGCACCAAATGTTTTTTTTCCTCTGCAAAAACAACATAAATATTTAGGCATTGAGCACCAATCATATTGTCTTTTAATGCTCCCGTTCTATATGAAATGGTCTCTTCTATGTCATATTTCTATTGTTTTATTCATGCACTGAATTGTGCATTGTTGGTCTGGAAGTAAAAAGTTGGTCACTCACACCTGTGTACATTTTTTACTCTACAACTATTCACCATCCACAGGCCCCCCAACAACATTCAGTTATGCTATAGGGGCTTGCTTTTTGGGGGCTGGGGGGCCTGATTTCAGTCTTGCTTTATGTTTAACAAGCCCCTTTATCTCTGCTCTTGATTCATCTCAACTGCCCTCCACTGAATACCGATGGCTGTTAGTGTGGTGGCTAAAGCCCAGGGAAGGGGTCAGGCTGAAAGGCTGCCACCAAGACCTGTGAGCCTCCTACATCAAGCATGGTTTCCGTAGTGAGCAGCCTGGCCTACGAGGAATGCCCCCTACTAGACAATAGAGCCTGTACTCACCTCTCTCACCGCCAAGCTGGGCCCACTCAGGGAAGAGAGGAAGAGACCCTGAAAAGAAGCCAAGCTCAGCACTCGTCGCAGGGTATGCCTCTGCCTGCCTGTGCCTGCCTACACACATATATTTTTAAGTGTGTATTTCTGTGCCTTTGTTGCCCACTTTTCTGCCATGTCATGTCTTTGATGTTTGGGATAAAAGGATCCCTGTTCTCCCTTCTCTTCCGTAAGCATAGCTTCAAACAGTGAGCTGCATTTTGCATCCCCCATGTTCATTAACTACACATGGGTCTTTCTAGAGCAATCTAGCTTGGACAATAAGTAGGAGATTTTTGAAAAGCAAAGCCTGAATACCAAATTTATCTCCAGTATGTTTTTAAAAAGTATTGTTAGTAAATGTTTGCTGAACTACTTCTTGTGAGATATCTACAGCTGACCAATTAAAGCATTCTGACAAAATGCTGGCAAAATGTCTACTTTGAGGCTGTGAATGACTTCATGTAATTCAGTCTGAAACGCTGAAAAACTGCTTAAGCCCTGGTTTTACGACAAATTAGATTGTTCGATTTCCTGTAGAGTTTCTCTCCACAATAATATCCTTTTGAGAGCCAAGGGAAAAGGGGTCAAGAGGTGCAGACTTGCAGGTGTTAGTCTTTCACATTTTGGAAGGAGATGGGAGAGGTTGATAGAATTGGTGGTGATTTTCAATTGGGTTCAGCTCTCATCTCTTAACCTACAACTTATTTGGTCATTTGACCAATGTTAGACTTTACTTCTGGATTAACCAATAATATACAACCAAATATGTTAATATTATTTCAGGGTCCCAAGCACAGTGGGTGTGTTGTTTTTTTACAGATAGTTTTAATTCTCAATTGAATACATGTTTCTCTAATTACTTTTTACTGTAGTAACACTATGCTTTATCCCCTCAAAATGTAAGAAGCTAAATTTTTCTATTTTATTTTGTTTGTATCTGACAGCTTTTGCAATATCTGCATAGCTGGAAGCTTCAGTTTCTTCGTTTTTTTCTTGCATAACCTGCCATGCATTTTCTCTTTCTCATCCACATGTCATTATTTGTTTGAGGGGAAACATGCAATTTGATATTGATTCATAAATGTATATGATGAAGTTGAAAAATAACAAACCGGTCAATATACCTGACCCGTTGCACTTTTATCATATTACCAGACTCACATACTGTCCCTGTGTAAATCATTACTTACTAATGTGTCATGGGTCTGAATGAAATCCCAGATGTGGGACCTGAAGAGCTATCTCATTTCCCTCCCCAAAACCTCACACGTTGTTAATATACTGCACTAGTGATTGTGGTCTTCCATCCTCTCTTCGCACTCCCTCTGAAGCAATGGAGCTCAACATGGGATGAAGATGAATGATTTGTGCATGCGCTTCTCTAAGCAAACTGTCATGACAGGCGTTTGACATTGGGTTGCCAATAGATTCTGGGTACGGATATTACGTTGATGGCGACAGCAGTAAAATGTATTCAGATACACTACAAGGTTTTGTAAGGTTTTTAATTTCTAATTTTCCCCCTCAAAGATTTCAGTTTATTTTTCAATTGAATTGTTCACATTATAGGTCACTTTAATAGTGGAGAAAGTTGGGACATGATTTATCTTTGTTGCATTCACAAAAAACTGGCATTTTAGCCGGGCTGTGTGGACTTTTTATATTTTGGCCTTTTATTGGAAATAGTGACGTTAAAATCTGACGTTTAATTTAACAAGATCTTTTGAAATTACAGTGTGGCAAAAAAGTATTTAGTCAGCCACCAATTGTGCAAGTTCTCCCACTTAAAAAGATGAGAGAGGCCTGTAATTTTCATCATAGGCACATTTCAACTATGAGAGACAAAATGAGAAAAAAATTCAAGAAAATCACATTGTAGGATTTTTAATGAATTTATTGGTAAATGATGGTGGAAAAGTATTTGGTCAATAACAAAAGTTAATCTCAATACTTAGTCATATTCCCTTTGTTGGCAATGACAGAGGTCAAACGTTTTCTGTAAGTCTTCGCAAGGTTATCACACACTTTTGCTAGTATTTTGTCCCATTCCTCCATGCAGATCTCCTCTAGAGCTGTGATGTTTTGGGGCTGTCGCTGGGCAACACGGACTTTCAACTCCTTCCAAAGATTTTCTATGGGGTTGAGATCTGGTGACTGGCTAGGCCACTCCAGGACCTTGAAATGCTTCTTACGAAGCCACTCCTTCGTTGCCCGGGCGGTGTGTTTGGCATCATTGTCATGCTGAAAGACCCAGCCACGTTTCATCTTCAATGCCCTTGCAGATGGAAGGAGGTTTTCACTCAAAATCTCACGATACATGGCCCCATTAATATTTTCCTTTACATGGATCAGTCGTCCTGGTCCCTTTGCAGAAAAACAGCCCCAAAGCATGATGTTTCCACCCCCATGCTTCACAGTAGGTATGGTGTTCTTTGGATGCAACTCATCATTCTTTCTCCTCTAAACACAAGTTTAGTTTTTACCAAAAGGTTCTATTTTGGTTTCATCTGAGCATATGACATTCTCCCAACCCTGGCTTAAGCAGGGGGACACGTCTGGCACTGCAGGATTTGAGTCCCTGGCGGCGTAGTGTGTTACTGATGGTAGCCTTTGTTACTTTGGTCCCAGCTCTCTGCATGTCATTCACTCGGTCCCTCCGTGTGGTTCTGGGATTTTTGCTCACTGTTCTTGTGATCAATTTGACACCACGGGGTGAGATCTTGCGTGGAGCCCCTGATCGAGGCAGATTATCAGTGGTCTTGTATGTCCTCCATTTTCTTATAATTGCTCCCACAGTTGATTTCTTCACACCAAGCTGCTTACCTATTGCAGATTCAGTCTTCCCAGCCTGGTGCAGGTCTGGTGTCCTTTGACAGCTCTTTGGTCTTGGCCATAGTGGAGTTTGGAGTGTGACTGTTTGAGGTTGTGGACAGGTGTCTTTTATACTGATAACATGTTCAAACAGGTGCCATTAATACAGGTAATGAGTGGAGGACAGAGGAGCCTCTTAAAGAAGAAGTTACAGGTCTGTGAGAGCCAGAAATCTTGCTTCTTTGTAGGTGACCAAATACTTATTTTACCGAGGAATTTACCAATAAATTCATTAAAAATCCTACAATGTGATTCTCTGGATTTCTTTTTCTCATTTTGTGTCTCATAGTTGATGTGTACCTATGATTAAAATTACCGGCCTCTCTAATCATTTTAAGTGGGAGAACTTGCACAATTGGTGGCTGACTAAACACATTTTTGCCCCACTGTATCTTATGAAATGAGAGTATGGAATGGTCATATGATTTTACGCTTTGTTATAAGTTGATTGTGTTTAGATAACAATAGAAAACAATTTTAAATCCATTCTCAGGAAATCAGTCACAAGCCATGCCCTTGTATAAAGGAGTGTTTGTAAAAGGGCGAATGTGTTTTCCATTTTCTTGTTTGATCGAGTTGAAAACCAAAGAGGCAAGACATTGTGATAAATTCAATAAATGACTGAATTCTCTCTCCCTTGGCTCGATGGGTATGTTCTTTACAGAAGTGACCACTACACATAATGGCTAATATCCTACAATGTCAGTGTTTTAGTCCTGTGAAAATATCCAGCTGCAAGCAAGGTATCTTCCAAGTAGCCACATTATTTTCACGTTTTTTGGAATAATTGAAATCCGGGGTATTCAACTCTTGCCCTATGAGGTCCTGAGCCTGCTGATTTTCTGTTCTACCTGATCATTAATTGAACCCACCTGGTGTCCCAGCTCTTAATATGTGGCTGATTAGTGGTTGCAAAAAAATGGAGTGGAACTGGCTTTGCAGTCTAGAGTTGAATAACCCTAATCTCTATATATGCAAACAATTTGTTTCCCCTAAGTGATTGAGATTACTCTAGTATGTAAACTGTATGTACCTAGGTGCATTTGGAAATGCTTAATAGACCTTACACTTTTGTCAGAAATTCTTTGACTAGTTCTAAGGGATTACTGCAAATTACCTACAATACTGTTTTCTTTTAGCAGCTTGCAGTCTCACTAAATGCTAAGAGGTTTTCTCTAGCAATGGAGGCAATTTCATGCATTTTCATGATTACTTGGGACACTGGCCCTTTTCTACGGCTGAACATAGCTAGTTGGAAAACAATTAACTGTAAGAAGCTAGCTTTAAAAAATATCATAATCAGTATGCTATATCATAATCCAAAGCACACTAGCATAGATTTGGCTATGTGCTTTTAGCCATTGTCATCCTAAAAAATGAATCTTTACACCCCTCTCAGGTAATGTGAGCTCTGCATTCCCTTGTATTTTGCTCCATCCTTCCTTCAATCCAAACCAGTCTCAGTTGCTGCCGCTGAAATGCATGCCCATAATATCATGCGTTGGCAGACACTGAAGCTCTGTTACAGTGACCATTGGGTTCTTGGACCCAAGACCATTCTTAGTTTGGAAGCATGGCTAGCTGTAAGAGTGTTGGTTGTTCCAAAGTTGTTCATATTGACGATCCACTGTGCTCCTTGGAACTTTGCTTAAATGAGCTTTCCCAGACCTATGCCTCAGCACAGCTGTATCTTCAATGTCTGACGTTTATATCTTGTACTTAATGGCTTGGTTTTTGTTCTGACATGCAATGAGAAGAATTTGACCGTTGTTTTTATTCATACACACACACACACACACACACACACACACACACACACACACACGCAGGTGTGTGCTTTTGTCAATTGCATTTGCCACATTTGCACTCCAAGTTCTAGAGAAAAAATCCTCTGTCTCAATTAACCTACAGCAATCACTGTTAAACAGTGGAATAAACTGTATAATGAGAAATGCTAGAATTCCTGTACAGTTACAGCCTAATTGTCAATCTCTAGCTAACCTGTACAACCTAGATATATGAAGCCCATCGACACCACCCAGTAATAGTAAGAGAATTTTACTGAATGAAGAACCTATTGTTCTTTCAGTTTTGTGATTTGTCCAAACTGTAATGGCCTTGCTGTACCGCAATAAATCCACTGCAATGGTTGATGTTTTAAAGTTGCCCACTGATGGACATCTTGCCAAGCAAGATGATTCCTATCACTTTGCTATTTAAACCAGGAGTTATTTTTTGTAAACGTGCACTAGAAGGGTTCCTTGACAAACAACCACAAGCTAACAGTGCCAGCATACCACAAGGTGATGCTAGAGCTGACATGAAAAACCCAATCTAAAATAAACAGGGTTGGCTTCATCAGGTAAAATAAGAAAGTACCAACACAATTGTATATGCTTCTTCCAGTGCTTGGTCCCCTCACCAAATAAACCTTTCCACTTTCCATTAGAGTTGACAGGCATGACATAGATTCCTGCTTCATGGATATCGTGTTATACTATATGTTCAAATAAAAACAATTGTCTCAGGTAAAAGCTATGTGCATTATTTCAATAATACAATGTCTTATTGCAAAAATTAATAAGCAGCATGTTTTTGGTAGCAGCTTCCCTGACTCTGGTGGTCATTGTTTTGTCTAAAATGGCTTTGCATTTGTGCTGTTAACATTGCCTCTGGGGCTGCCTGGGGTTTTTAAAGAGGTAACCAAAAAGGAAAGAAAGAGGCGCACCACCCTATTCTAATGAGAAAATATATAGATTCTGTTTCATTTGCTGGCAGCTAAACCTTTGCACTCGGTAGCCTTGTTAACATTAGTTAACAAACTAATGTTTTGTAACTGAACAAAATGTCAGAGCTGGTTTTCAGGGCTACGTTTCAGGTGGTCCAGTCTTGAACATTCTCCATAGCTCCTAGCTGACGACACTTAACACTGCCTGGAGGCTTGACTTTTTGTATCGTCCTGCCTGGGAGCCTCTTTCAGATGCGGCACTTTGGTAATGCCCAGCCTGAACCAACATGATTGGAATGCTTTTTTCCCCTGCTTTTTTGTGTAGAAGAGGGGTCTTTTGTTCCGGCAGGATAATTAAGTCGGAATGTATTCCCTTCAGGGGGGGTTTGGGGCTGGGGATGAGAGGAAAGTGTCAGAGAGAGGGGTAATGGGGCAGGCAGGGGAGAGAGCGGGTCTTAGGTGTCCCAACGCTTACTCCTTTGACATTGATTTATAAAAGGAGGTATCTGATGTAAGAATGTCCAGTGTGCATGACCAGTTTCATAGGTATTCACCATTGTCTTCCACCACACGCACCACCCCCCATAACTGTGGTCGTGGGGCAATCTACTGCCTGTTCTCTGTGACTCATGAGGACGCTAGTGTTACCTAAACCAGTGCATTTGCATGGTCATTGTTCTGTCTTGTATAGAGACTTTTCTTCCACAAACAACCACAATGATTTTCCTTTGCTTACAGAGGATTATGTTAATCTTAAATTCAATGAACATTTCCTCCCCTTCTCTCTCTCAATCTTGATGGACACTGTGAACATAATTAGTTTCTGTGGCATTTTCTGTTTATGTTGCTACTTAACATAAGTGGGAAGATGTTTTGGAATATTTGGGCTCAGTGAAAGATTAGTGCGCGTAACACACCCCGACTCCCACCACCTGCTGTCCTTCGCCCCAGCACCCGTCCTTGGTGGCATGCTGTTCCCACTCCCCTCAACCAAGTGTGACTCAGGATATTTCCCCAGAGAAAATGAGTCGTGCTGCGGAGGTCACAGACGGCTGAACCGTAGGGTCATCTGACACTGTGACGGGTCAGCCATCTTGACTAATCCTTCTCTGGCCACTGGAGTTTGACTTAACTCAGAGGCACTTGCAATTGTGTTTTTCTGCCAAACGGTCGGTTTGATTCATTGGTCCGGTCTGTTTGACGTGGAGCATGTGGCTACAAATTCATTTTTTGGTTGCAGAGCAGAGTACACTGGCCATAGTCAGTCAAATGCAAAACAAGTCTGCCACGGTGCAATAGTCAAACACATCCTGTTGTAGCATTTGTTTATCACTTTTAAGTGCAGTTAAAGCTCTTGAAAATGACTCCTTTTCAATTGCGTGGTTACAGAAGAATGCACCCGAAACGCCACGGTCCCAGAGGCCTTTTGATGTTCAGACCACAGTGGCCATTTGTTGAGTCTCATTTCAGGATTAAGAAGGCAGCAATGGGCCTAGATGGTCTTTAGAATGACCTTAGTAGTGCTTTGTGTTCACACAGGCCCCCCCTGAGTAACAAGTGCCTTTCCCCAGAGCTTTTATAGCATCCCACAGCCTGTTAACACAGCCTATTACCCAGCAAGTCTGACTGACAACATTAGCTGTCAAGGAAGCTATGTAATAGACGGACGTGCTGTCCCCTGATCATCCTAGCTGAAATTGTTAAACATGGAAAAGGCAGCCACCTGAATGATCCGGCATTATCCTAGAGCCATCATATTCAGTTAGATGTTGACTGGTTGTTCCTTTCCTGATAATCCTGCTCCAAATTAGATTTCTTTTCTCGGATTCTCTCCATCAAGCTGATCAAATGAATGACAATGTCCGGACAAACTTTCCAGACTAAAATACATAAATATTTATATAATGTGGGACTGTGTTTGTGTGGGCGTACTGTATCTCCATTCCCTTCATGAGGGCATTTTCCTATAACATGCGGGGATAGTTTCACAAAACAAACAGTGGTTCCCTCACAACAGAAATGGCTCATTTCACTTGAATTGGAAGCCTTCTAATTTCCTTTCTTCACCTCCTGTTGATAGATGACATCCACAAATGAGTAGGAATAGGGTTAAAATCTGTTACCAACCAACAAGATCAAATTTTCTTCCAATTCACTTTATATTGAATCTTTGCTAGCTAGCGTGTTTATTTTGTAGTAGTTTCTGTTTTCTTTGTTTTTTTACATTGAAGTCAATTAGTAGTTGCTCTTATCCATGGCATCTTTGTGTGCCTTTACCTTAAGTTTGAGGAAATCTTGTGTCGTTAAAGTAGAGCAAACCTAGCATGATGGAGACAGCTTAGTGTGGCAACCAGGGACGTCACTAGAAAAGCTAGCTAGTTTTCTTGCCTTCCGGTAAATGAAAAAGACTGATCACTTTCATATTACATGCATCAAACTCATCTGAACATGAGGAACACAATTCTGTACAATTTATAAGAAGTTTATATGTGATGGAAAGGTTGACACAAAAAAATCCTTGAGAAAATATATAGACTGATGTATTGATTTATTTTGGGGGGCTAATTCATATTTTAAGGGGGCTAAAGCCCCCCTAAAATAGGCCTAGCAACGTCTCATGTGGCAACTGATGCTAGGTTCCACAAGGTGGGATTGCATACTGGGGACAGCATTTCCCCCTGAGGCATGCACTATTTTCCCACGTTTTTATGGTCAGCCTTTTGTTTCCAATGTCCTACTTTAAAATTGCATGTGCAACCCCTCAGTGCCCTAACCCTGATTCATTCTCCTACTTAACTTGTCTAGGAAATATTTACAGTACAACCCCTACCGGGGTAAACACTCTGTCAAATATACTGAATGAGTAATAGAAACAATTGTTGTTGTTTGAGAAAAAGGGCAGTCTTGTCTTTCCGGATATGAAATGTTTTTGTCCTCAGAACTTTGGCTTTTGCTCCAGTACTTCCACCTCCAATCCAGATGTTATGATCACAAGAAGTCAGCACATCCATTTAGTGACTACCGCCTCTGATTCGTCTGCGCTTCAATGAGGTGAGAGCGAGTCAGATGACAGGACATACATGCCGGCTCTGTTCGTTCACATCAAAATGAGCAAGCCCCTCCCCGCAGCAAACTTCTGGTCACGCTTTATATTTGAGCTATGTAGATGGCTAAACCAGAAAGCCCTGGTCTCTTCTGTCTGACTCAGCTTGAGAGCTTCCTCTGAAATGATGGTAGGGAATTTTTGGGTGAAAAAACAGCTTGAGTTTAAAAGGTGTTTGGCCTTCCAATGGGTACCCTCTCCCAAATACTTTGTGTTAGATGTTATCAGGAAGAAGCCCCAACTTGCTTCAAACGCTTGTCCACTCCTGTTGGGCAGCTGCCACAGCCCTGTTCAAAGCACAGTCCTCAAAGCGCAACAGGAAAACAGCTGCTGTTAGCAATGTCTCTAACCCTCACGTTAGCACTACACCTCCTTTTCAGTGGAAGTTTGGATCATGAGGCTTGGTTATAGATTTTTTTTAATTGATGGCTGTTTTAAAGGCTGGCAGGGCCCAGTCAAATTGACAGTTGTGGAGTTGTGGTAAGTGTTTGGCAACGGTTGTGGTTGTCGACCACAAGGCTTACATCTCAAGCTGTCCATTTCAGGTCACACTGGAATGGGCAACTTTCACCTCAGCCACTTAACGTTGGTTGTTACTCATAAAACCAGAGTCGAAGCAGATGCTCCCTCAATAGGGAGCTGTGCTGGGGTCAAGTGGATGAACTGTGTGTGTGCGTGTGCGTGTGCGTGCGCGCACGTTTTGCCTGTGCCACTGCATTAATTTTGTACAAACAGGTGTTGTGTAAAAGTATGCAAGTATGCATAAAAGATTCACACTCATTCTTAGTTGTAGATGTTGTTTTAGGTGTCTTTCTAATTTTTTTCTTTTCCTACAAAGTTTTTCATTTCGTAGAAAGCTGCAAATCTGTCTTAAACATGCATAACATCTGTAGCCTGTCCTTAGTTCCTAGATGTATGCTCTATTTCAGTGAAACTAGACACCCAATAAATCCGACTCCTAACTCACCCCACCCTACACCCCACCCTAGTGAATATACAACCCTAAGATACACAGCCTTCTGAATATTTCTCGGGTTGTGTAAGTCTATACATTTTTTGGTCTGGGGAGCAGGTAAATGATTAGCAGTAGATGGATTCCACTTTGGCTTTCTATCATGTCAACATGGCTGTCGCTTCTTCATATTGGTGACCTGGACAAGCTGAACCCCCTGCTCCCTTGTCAATATGTGAAGTGCTTTGACTGTCCGATGAATTAATGGTTACCCGTTGGTTGGTTTTGGCGCCGTCTTGTCCATGGCCGGGTTTGAAAAAAATGTGCCCCTTAACAAGGCACCCCTTTTTTCCGTTCATCCAAGTGAGCACTGATCCAATCATGTCAGATCAGGGATTTATTCACAGCAAAAGGAAATATGCATTCTTAACAGGGGATAGTTTGACCAAATGAAATAAGTGTTTAAATAGGACTCGTGTCCTGGATTCCCACGACCCCTGAACTAGGTTGGGTCCCTGTCCGGTTGGAACAATGTGAACATGTCCCTCCTGCAGTTTGCCCCTTAAGCCTTGCTTATGATAGTCTTGTGATTAAGCCAGTTGTAATGAGGTCTAAAACTGCCTGGGGCATCCAAGAGCACTCTGTGATTTGGCGATACCCTCTTGTGGTAGTTGGCTGTATTGTGCCCTATTGATGAACTGGATTGAATTGGTTCATGTTTTATGCTCAGGGGAGTAGGCTTGCGCCAGTGTTTTTCAATTGTCAAACATCTTGGCATTTCTAAGTATGTTTCACGTGTTGTTTCAAAACTATGAAAATTTGGCAGCTTTCTAAAAATCAGTTTTCACACATTTCATGTCAAGCTTATTTTGAAGCACACAGTATTTAATTGAAGGTTTAAAGCGAATAAACATTATGATTTGAAATTAATCTAATTCAGGATAAAGTACATTTAAAAGAATGAATGAATCCATTCAATGAGTATTGAGATCTGCGTTGCTAAACAATCAGAAAATATTATTGGATGAAATGCTTACCCAAATAAGCAGTTCATTAAATGTATTATCACAGTAAACATCCGGGATGAGCCTGGCGGTGGAGGTTTTTGTTTAATGCTGTATGCTGCCTTCCCCGTCAGCTAAAGAAAGCCATCTTTCAGCTGTGGTTTATTGACTTTGGATGAGAGGCGGAGATGATGTCACTAACCTACTGGATAGGTTGTGTTGTCAATATGCACGTACCTATCCACTACCCATTGACTCCCTTAACTGTGAAATTGCACGCTTAATCTGACAAGAGGTTCCAGCCGGAGATTTCACTGTTGACAAGCCTTATTAACACTTATACAAGAAATGTTTCCACAGGTGTCTCTCTTTGCAAAATCCTCTCTCTCTCCTTTAAATTTGAACAAAATGTTTTCTATTTTTTCTTGACGAACTGTATGTAAAGCACATGTTATTTTATTATTTAAGGCCCAGTTGGTTCTGAAAAAAGGGATGGCGTTACTTTATGATGTTGTGACTCACAACAGGCTTGAGATACTTTCTGGCTTGAGCTCAGTGAATGGAGGCTGGTATCTTTACTGTGGTGGACAACTTGGTGGTACGAAAGAGTACTTTAGACTACTGCACCATCTAGGATCAAATCTATTTATCTACCCTTTTTTGTTTTTGTATTTTCTGATGTAATATTTTATTCAGGCAGAACTGTTAGACTGTGCCTTTTCCATTTCAATGTCCTGTGAAGCAGTACTACTTTTGTTGTCACACTAGTCTACCAATGACAAATATAACAGTGAAAACAATGACAATTTTTTACATTGGCCTTACTCTTTAAGCAGATACACACCATGTTAAGTTAATAAGCTACGATTTCAGTTTTGATTCTGCCATTTGTTCTAGTTACTCTAATTAGCATTTGTTTTCTATCATATTCGGTCAACAACCTGCATATAAGAATTTCTTTCAGTGGCAAACAACCATTTTACTTGAAACCTACATGAATTGAGTTGTCATTAGGACATCAGAGCAAAGGTACAGCAGAGGGAGCCACTTGCATGAATCTGACTACCTTCCCAGCCGACCAAATGGTGGAGCAGGAATTCAATCTATACGTCTTGAACTGAAAACTAAGATTGTGTCTTGAGGCATTTTGTAAAGGCACTGTGGAACATTGTGAACATTTGTCATTATAGTTAATATTATTGTGTGTGTGTGTGTGTTTGTGCATGTGTGTGTGTTTGTGCGTGTGTGTGTGTTTGTGCGTGCGTGTGTGTTTGTGCGTGCGTGTGTGTGCGTGTGTGTGCGTGTGTGTGCGTGTCAATAGCAACCACAGGGATAGGTGGCATCATTGAAATGTTAATTTAAGACATCTCAGTGATGTAACTGGTGTAATCCTAAAGGGATTTGCAGAGTTTGAGTTGTTGTACCAGTTCCTAATTTCAGTGTGTGGGATTAACAAGTGAAAATCAAGTTATTTGTCAATTACTTGAACTGTACATGGTGGCCACTGAGGTGTATTTATTAAGAGCCTTTCTATTGTGATTTCAAGCACTTGCAGACCTTGCCACTTTTGATTTGAACAATTTTGCACCACCAACCTTGCTGATTCAACACTCATGACTACACATCAGACATTTTGAACGCTACTGTCAACCAGACTGCATCTAAAATGTACATATAAGCCATTTCAAAGTTGATATTTCAATCTACCAAATAAGGATTTATAAAGTCTACTTTTGTAAGCGTTGCCGAGTGGTTTAGTAGTCACAACATTCTAGTGTTAAAATGCCTGGTGACCAGGAGGCCGTAATAGCGAATATTGGCCTTGTATAGTGAGGGATGGTCATTCCTTTGCTCTTTACTAGCCATATTTTCAGGCAGGTTGGAGTCCAGGCAAGCCAGTTGTGTTATTTAGCTGGAGGCGTATTCTTTAAACATGTGCCCTGGTTTACTTCCTGGTTGAGTGAGCATTTGTGAAAGAAGCAGAACAGAAGTCATTTTCTGACCAGTGCTACAAAAGAGCAAACCGGTATGGAGCATTTTAGTTCAAATCAGGAGCTCAAGTCATAAACACATTAAAGTCTTAAATCACAGCAATAAACATTTGTAAATCACTTTGATTTGATGTAGAATCCAGTTACTCATCATTTCAACATTAAAAGAATGCTTTGACACTGCAGCATTGCAGAAAAGAAGCTGGCTCGGCTTTCTGTAGCTATCTGCCACCTACCAAGTGGTGGCAGAGAGCAGTACGAAAGTACTGTTGTCTCTGTTAGCATGGTAACCTTTCAGACGCAGCTGAACATTTCCGATGTGCGATATTTTGGCTTAGAATAGACTCAGGTGATGTCCCAAGAATTTATGTCAATAGATCATTGAGTCATTATACTGCATACTCTTTGTTTTGTGTTTTATGGGGAGATTTTATGACTGCCAAAATGAGTGGCCAGTATATTTTGAATCTACCTGGCACATTTGTTGGTGAACTAAAAAGTTAGAAGAATTAACTGCTTTTGACGATTTCAGAGCACTTGTAGATCTACAGAAACACAACTAATGTAAATCAAATACTCTTTACCAAGTTACTCCCTATCCAATGACTAACAATATCATTTGATAAAACTGTTTAGAGAGTTAAATACCTGACCTATTTCATTTAGAACCCAGTTTCCAAATAAGGTGGGATCATTTTATTGAAAATAGTACAAAGACAACATATACCATATTGAAACTGAGAAATGTTATTGTTATTTGGAGTAATATATGCCCATTTAGATTTTGATGCCAGCAACACGTTTCAAAAAAGTATGGTTATTACTGTGTTGCATCTCCTCTTACTTTGTAACCGGTCACGAATTGAGGAGAACAATTGCTGTCGTTTTGATAATGAAATGTTTTGCCATTCTTGCTTGATATAGGATTTCAGTTGCTCAACAGTTCAGGGTATCCTTTGTCGTATTTTTCTATTCATATTGCGCCAAATGTTTTCAATGGAGGATCGGTCTGGACAGCAGGCAGGCCAGTTTAGCACACAGACACTGACTACCAAGCCATGCTGTTGTAATACGTACAGAATGTTGTTTGGCATTGTCTTGCTGAAATAAGCAAAGCCTTGAGACGTCGTCCTCTCAATGGCTGGATATGTTCCTCAAGCATTAATGGTGCCTTCACAGATGTACAAGTCACCCATGCCATGTGTACTAATGCACCCCCATACCATCACGGATGCTGGCTTTTGAACTATGCTCTGATAAGCCGGATGGTCCCTCTCCTCCTTAGCCCATATCACGCAGCATCTGTGATTCCCAAAAATTATTTCTAATTTTGATTTGTCAGACCACAAGACAGTTTTCCACTTCGCCTCAGTCCATCTTAAGTGAGCTCAGGCCCAGAGATCACGGCAGTTTCTGGGTCTTGTTTATGTATGGTTTCATCTTTGCATGGTTGGGTTTTAACTTGCATTTGGGGATGCAGTGACATACTGTGCTCAGACACTGCCCACGCAGTGATTCCCAGTACAGAATCATGTCTGTTTTAATGCAGTGCTACCTCTGAAGATCACAGGGGTCTGAAGATCACATTCATCCAATTTTGGATTTCAGCCTTGTTTGTTGTGTACAGAGATCACTCCAGATTATTTTAATCTTTTAATGAAATTCTGTGCCATAGATGATGAGATCCCCAAACTCTTTGCAATTTTACGTTGAGAAACACCATTCTCAAATGATTGACTATTTGCCTTTCACAGAGTGGTGAACCCCTCCCCATCTTCACTTCTGATTGACTCATTCTCTTTGGGATGCTCTCTTTATAGCCAGACGTGTTACTGACCTGTAGCCAATTAACCTAATTAGTTGAGATGTTCCACCATGTTCTATCGTTGCCCAACCTTTCCAGTCTTTTGTTGCCCCATCCAAGCTTTTTGAAACATGTTGCTGGCATCAAATTCAAAGTGGGCATTTATTTTTCAAGAAACAGTAAAATTTCTCAGTTTCAACATTTGATATGTTGTCTTTGTACTATTTTCTATTGAAAAAAAGGTTCAAATGATTTGCACATCATTGCATTCTCTTTTTCTTGACCTGGTTATACTACATCTATTATCAGGGAGTGTACAATGTACAATTTTAGAAAAGGAAAGTTTATCTATCATAGTTTATACATTTTTTATTAATTACCAGACTTATTTTGGAGACACTTATTTAAATAGGTCTCTGTCTGTCTCTGTCATTCTCTGTTACTGTTCTGTTCTATCTCATATCAATTTCACTGGGCGGAGCACTAGGGGCTACATTCTCTCCTGTGCAGGAATGTAACATCTCAATAGGGGAAGGCTGCTTCTGCTTGCCTGAGCAGGACAGCGAGACTCTGCAGGGCTGAGCTGGCTCCGGAGATTGTCTTCTGAGAACTTGGCCAGAGAGCCGGCCTGAAAGATAACTGTCAAATGAAGTCCCTTCCCTTACAACTTAGTTTGACACCCCCCACACCACACTCTCACCTTCCACTCTATCTCCATAAATGGCGCTTCTGACAACATCTGCGAAAGGCCTTCCTTATCGGCCTGAAATGGCCTTGTGCCGCCCCACCCCCCATACAGACACACACACACACACACCTCCTCCATATTATAGTATTTTCCAACCTTCCAGGTGCAGTGATAACGCTCTCTGAGAAATTGTGCATAGACATATACACACACACACACTATGGAAAGATACAACCATGTTTCTCAGTCAACTCCTGGGAAGACCCCTGTTGAGGTATGTTTTTGGCCCAGCACTTAAACCTAATACAACTAGGTGATTATACGTGTCAACATTAACATGGTCACATTCTTTCCAGGAGACAAAGGGACTTGGAGCATAGCCACACCTTCATTTTCTGTCTTTCTAGGACAATAAATTGTCCTAATAATTGTTGTCTGGGATTAGTTTTTTGTATTTTCAACTGAAGATAAGTTGTATTTTATTATCTTCTGCAGTCGTTTATCTCTTGTTCTGGATATCTGTCATTAACAGTTAAGTGAAATGTCTGGATTTCTGAGAGCTCTTAAACTGTTAATTTATTTAAGCTTTTTACTTTGTTTTGAAACATGGTCTCTTATTTGTGACTTAATTTAAAAGGAAACCCGATGGTCATTGAAATTGCAAGGTCATCCGTGTGTGTCCGTCCTGTTTGCCAAAACACAACAGATGCTTAATCTGTTGTCTTCAGTTAACAGTTCGATTGAGACATAGTCACCCAATTAGTCACTAGAAAACTCCTGTTTGCTGGCTTCACCCTTGGCTCATCCTTTTTGAATGTGTTTAACATTTCGCTTTTCAGGTGATTTGCCAAGGCACTAGGGCTTGATATTGCCTGCTCGCACAGTCCAATTTGAAAACATCTGAGCAAACAACTAGAGAGCAATAAGTACACATAGCTCACCCACTAGCTTTCAGACACAACTATGTAACCTGGTTTGCACAAGGGCTACTAAAGGAGAAGGAGATATTTGGAGACAAGCTTACTTGTATGTCCCAAATCTGAAGACACCGTTTAAGTATGGATTGGCATTAGGTAAGGGTTAAGATTAGTGTTACGGGTAGGGTACAGTAGGTGCAAAGATTATATATTTCCATGTTCTGTTATTTTTTTTCCATGTTTTAAGTATGCATGCCCATTCATCATTGTAGTCTCACAAGTCATTTACAGGGTTAAGATAGATAGTGCAGGTATTGTCCCAAGACACAGAAGCAGATTAGTGCTTTGGTGTCGCTCCTGCTGCATTTGTAAACATGGGTTTGTCATACTCTTGTTGTCATTTTGTTAGCTTCCTGTTCTGATGATGTTCAAGAACAAAGTTATGCAACCAAAGTCAGGGGAGAGCCATTTTATTCAGCATAAGACATTGATGTTTCTC
>JACXGJ010000157.1:59471-166984 GCA_016801105.1 Esox niger
ATAAGAAAGGCCTAAATGACCCTTGTATGGGTTGTTCCAACATATGGTCACTGGTCCTATCCCTCAAGCCTGTGATAGTTACATGGGCAACTCCTAGCAGGAGGCATAGACAGGACATGTGTTCTATCTATACACCTGTGCTCAAGAGTTAATTAGTACCTCTGTGTTCTGTTGAGTTTCTCAAGCCAACTTTCTCTCAATTTGATATCACTTATTAAGGAAAACATTTATTGAGACCTATTATATAGCCTATCGCGGTCTCTCTCCTTCTGTCTCTGTGCATCTCTTTGTCTTTGTGCATCTCTTTCTGTCTCTCTGTCTTTGTGTCTCTGTCTCTGTCTCTGTGCGTGTGTGCGTGTGTGCGTGCGTGCGTGTGTGTGCCTGTTTATCATCATCAGTGCCTTTTTCGAAGTTTTCAGTTTATCACTCACATTTTGTAGATCCCTGTGCAATCATATATTCATTTTTTAAGTGTTAGTGGTAAGATGTCCTATAACCTCCCTGTTCAAAGGTCTTTCGGCAACAATAGGTTTCAGCTGGAAAATGTACGGGGGGTAGGTAGGATGTGAGCAGGGAAAACGGAAACATTTCAAACCCACACAGGGATTGTCTGAGATTTCACTTAGTTTTTATTTCCTTATGAATCATAATAGGAAGACCACGTGCGTTCAAATGAACTACTTTCAGCTTCTTGTCCCTGTTTTGTTCATTTGAGCTATCACATCAGTGGGCATTCCGACTGGTCTTGCTCACTTGTCCTCTTCAATTTGCAGTGCTGATTTCAACCCCTCCCGTCAAAGCTCCTTGGCACAATGCCGAGTTCATATCCATCCACCTCTGAGTTGGAAAACAGTACCAGTTTTCCACAGTGCTTGGGCTATGGCCAGAGAAGATACCGTTTCCAATAATAGTCAATGCTTGGCGTAGCAAGCACACCAAGGCCAATTTTGTCATGCATTTTCATCTAGACAAATGTTTGATGGTGTTATTATGTGTTGAGGTGTGATTGCTTGTGACCCTGCTCAGCCAGAATTTCTTCCCACAGTCTCTGTGTCATCAGTATCCACCAAAATAAAGAAAAAACTAACTTCTTTGAATTAATCTATATTAAAAAAGAGAAAAGAACGTTTTGTTTTTTTCTGTTGTTCTCGCGCACCCTAATGAACCCGACCTAGGCATGGCTACAGGGAGATTGGAAGTTCCCTTGCAATATGACCAGCCTGACTCATGCAGAATGATGACTCAGAAGGAATTGATGTGTATTTAGTGTTTTGGCAAAAATGTCTCTTCCCCCGCTGTTTGAAGAGTACTTTTTTCAGTCTTGTTTTGATCTATGTACCATCCATGCAGCATTTTCTTTTCTCATTTTACTGTTGTTCGGTGGGATAGTGTCTGTTGTATGGCACGATCACAATCCATTAAACACATCTTCATTTGATTCAACAGACTCTATACCCAACATTATTTTGATGTAAATCAGGTGTCAGTTGTCAACAAGTGAAGTTTGGGTTCCGTTTTAATTTATGTATTTGAATGGAATCCTACACCACTGAAATACTTTTCTTTTACCTAATTTCTTTTGACCAGTAATTTCTAATGACCAGTTGCAGATGACCATGACTCTGAGGTGACATATCTTCAGAATTATTTTTTATTCAGTGCTCGCAGTCTGTATAATATAATGGAAAATGTGAAAGAGATGCTGAATAATAGCTGGGATATTTATATTTATTTTGAACTGTGCTGTACACAGTGATATTTGTTCTGGTACTGTATATTTGTTCTGTGGGGGTTTCCTATGTTGAAATCACTCCAGGACTGTCAGTAGAAAAGTAACTTGAATGGCATTCATAAAGTTGTTTCTGCGTTGTCTCAGCACTTTGGGAAATTAGTGTTTCCTAATGTGGAGGGGACTCTAGCAGAACACACGCCAAGATATTCAAGGCCACCCACTCTTTTGGCAGACTTCCCCCCCCTCCCAGACCTATGAATCCATGCAAACACTGAGCTTTTTATCACACAATACATTTCACATTAAGAAACCATTAGTGCCCATTCCATACATATCTTGAATAACATTTTACATTTAAGTCATTTAGCAGACACTCATCCTGAGCAGCTTAGCGTGGTGAATGCATACATTTGAATACTTGTTTGGACTAGCTTTGTGTAGGAATCACAACCTTGGCTTTGCAAGAGCCATGTTCTACCAACTGCACTACCCCGTACCATAACAATTATGGGAATTGTTAAAGTTTGTGTTCCTTCAATTGGGCAGTATATCACACCAAGACTCACATTATTCAAAGGTTGAGAAGCACAGAGAGCTGCATGTTGTAGAGAGCTGTATGCTGTATGTTGCAGATTTATATCATGTTGTGACTGGAATAAAGACAATACTATTTGAACTTCACATTGTACAAAGTAATTTAGTTACATCCTAAAGTATTAAACATTCCATATCAAGTTTTTGTGGTTGTGGTCAACTTCTATAGAGTAAGATTTCAGATAGAGTTAACAATAGAAGACCATGGACATTTTATTCTGAAAGCGTTGTGCCAATATCCTCCCCAGCAATTAGTTGAAGTTCATTAGCCCTTTTTTCCTGGGTCAGGTGATCTCCTGCCTGAGATTACCCTTCCTGTTCTTCATAAAAGAAACATTTAACATATTTTAAATTCTTCAAATTTTAACTTAAGTAAGAAAAGTGAGAAAACAGATTTGTTTATACACATTAAGTCCAGCAATACACTCTTAGGTTTTGTTTTAACAAACTGTGTAATCAATCCAATTCATCCCTAAGCACTGCAGACATGTATTGAACCACAGAAAAAACGTCTGAATTAATTGACTAATTTTCTCTGTTATATTATTAAGCTGTACTACTGCAGGCACGGCAAAAATTTATCTGGGCAATGAAGCTCAAATTTACTTAACTCAATGTACATAGAATGTCTGTATACAGTATCGACTCACCCTGTTAGTCTTTTCCAAGAGGACTTAATTAATTTTTATCATATCCCAGGCACAGGTTTGAGAAATACTATTTCTCAAACCTGTGTATAGTTTATGCTAAAGATGTTACACTATATTAGTTATGCCATTCCAAGACCTAGTTGCCAACATAGGTTATGGTTGTCTGAAGTAATGATCTGAAGTAATGATTTACCCACAAGTTTAATGGTCTGTTCCTTCAATTACTATTTTGTTTCCATAGTTCAGCAAGTTAATCTTTTATTCGTTGATGGTCATTCACCATCTTCCCACAATACGCCACATCTGAAAAATCTGAACAGGAGCACCACTGATCCTGAGCAATGCTGAGACCCCGTCCACACTGAGGATGAAGTTGTCATGGTGTTTTGACGAAGATGGCAGATTGACAAGTCGTCACTAACTGAAGGAGCTAAAGTGACATAGGGCAGTGCGGTTCATTCCTCTATCAACAAGGGCAAGAATACAATACTCCAGGCTCAACTCCGGTGTTTATTTAAAACAGGCTGCAGCTTTCTGCTGAACAAAGGGTTGGAAACGGTGTTGCAAGAGAGTGTGTGTGTATACTGTATGTGTGCTGAAATTGCTATCAAAGTGAGAGTCAATTTGAGCGTTCTACTGACTGAGGACATATTGAGAAATTAGTACCCTTTTGCTGGTTCTCAGAGACAATACAACTTCTTAGTCTTTGGGTTAAGTTTTTAAGGTTCGGAATTTAGGATACAAATGCATATGGTATATGTATATGTATGTATATGTATGTTTTAAATGTTTCCTTCTGATCCTGTTAGAAAATCCAAAGCACATGGCCCATTAGAAAATCAAAGTCAATAGGACTAGGCAGGAAATCTGATTGATGCAGTAAGAACTTCATCAATGATTATTCTCTTAAACACAACTACTGCCTGATTATTTTTTTTGTACTATTCAAGCCTTATTTCCTTCAGATTTAAATATTGCCAGTCCATATAAACCATTTTGACCAACAGATATTGTTTCAGTTAAGAAACTGGACATTATTTGTTCAGTGCATTCATATTCATATTAGATTTTTATTATGAGGATTCTAACTATCAGAAATTGGGTTATTGGCAATCACATTGCCTTGCTTTTTGCTAATAGCAAACAATACAGCACCTTTTTACTTCTCATAATGCTTCCATTAGCAAATGTCGAGGGTCTCTTTCAACGGGCCCCCACAAGACATCCTGGAACCAGTCTGAACAAGGAAGCGAGTCCTGGGATTATTGTGAGACCAGACACAGCATGGAGCCCTGAAAGCAAACTTAATTGTGAGGTAGGGCAGGACCCTGAGATTTATGTGAGACTAGGAAGAAAAGTATGTGAAAAGGGGTGGGAGAGCATAAGTGAAGCATTTTTGCCCCTCACCCCTCTCCGATTGACTCTGAAAGGTGTTCTTCATAGAGACTGCATTGCACAGTTAACCAGTTTGCCAATATGTTTTGATTTCATTTAAACTTTATAGGGACTTTCCCAGAGCTTGATTACGACTACATAAAATGTTTAGTTAAATGCATTCAATATGTCTTATTTTTCACAGAAACAGTGAACTATGTAGGGCATTTTACATGTATGTTTATAACCTCCTAGACATCAAATTAAATTACATAAAGAAGCCTGTAAAACCCTGAACAGTCACTAGGCCCTGTTACCATAATTCGACTAGTTTCACATACTTTACTTTTATTTTAGTAGGCTGGTGGAATATGTTATTATGTTTGCACAAAGATGTTGATCCAAGGGGTACACATGTCCATTGTCTTTAAAACACTGAAACGCACCAAAGTTTACAGTGAAAGGAAAGCAAAAAAAATATTCTATAGGTATCAGTTAGCAGAAGATGCCCTTTTCAATTCTGTGACAAAAGGAAATTTGGGGGAGGAGTTGGGGGAGGGAAAGATTAGGATGGCAACCAATAAGAAAGACATCTCCCTCTTCCTCTTGAATACTTCCTCGCCTGGTGGGCTGTGTGTGGTGGCTCTGCAGTGTGCTGAAAGACAGCGGTACATGTGGACTGAGTCAGAGGCAGTGGGCATGTCTCAGTTCACTCTGAGACCCTGATCAACATAGCTGGTGGAATACAAGTAGTCAACGACAAGATGGATTGCAAGATTCAACTTCAGCTGTTTGTCTCCCTTTTTCTGGTGGTATTAGTCGGCCGCTGTCAGGCATTTTGGTTCTCCTGGGGCGGTACAGAGGGAACTACTGACACCCCGACACTGGACAGTGAGGGATCCGGGAACCCTGTGGTTGGTGGGGAATCATCGACAGCGGGAAATATTGGAGAAATGGGCGCCGAGATTTCTGGTGGTGCCAGCGGGACTCCTATGTTTGTTCAAACTTGGGACCAGAAGACTATGCAGACCCCCGAGCAGGCCACTGTGAGGTCAGAAGCCAGGATTGGGCAGCTAATAGTAAAGGGTGCTGGTTGGTCCACATCAAGGGAAAGCAGACCTGGTAATGACATTTCTGCAATACAGGGTACGGAGGCTGGAGGCGGTTTCCGAGGGTGGTCAGAGTTTGGGAGTGGGTCTGGATTTGGATCTGTTTCTGAATTTGGTTCTAGCTCTGAATTTGGTTCTGGCTCTGAATTTGGTTCTGGGTCGAGATTTACATCTGAATTCATTTCTGAATTGAAATACGAGTCTGAAATCATGGCAACATCAGAAATCTTATCTGGGTCTGAATCTAGATCCAGGTCTGAAATTGGTTCTGTCTCTCAATATATATCTGGGTCTAGCATTGGATCTAGCCTGGAATCAGTAGTGTCTAGATGGGAGAGCCCAGAGCCCACAGTTCAACCCTCAGAATTCACAGGTTTAACAGAGAATGTGCTTTCAGCAAATGAAACGCTGGGTATTGCCCAAGTGGACTTTGCAGAAAGTGATTTTGATATGCGCAACATCACCACTGAGGCCCATACTATTGGTTCCCCCATTGAAAATCAGTCAGTCCCAAGCACTGATATCTCTTTTGACACAAGCCCATCTAGCAACAGCAGCAACAGAGCAGTCAACAGTAGTTCTAGTAGGAATGTAAATCATTTAGAATTGACTGAGTATTCTAGCAAGTATCCCGTCTCCGGTGATTTCCTATCCCCTTTAAATAGTGACCAGTATTCAGTAGCCACTATGGAGCTGCCAGCCCCAGAATCCCGACGTTGCTTGCCCATCGATTCCCGTTTGCCTTTCTGCAAATCCGTGGGTGGCGACAGTTTCGCCGTACCCAATTTTCTCAATCACAGCAGCGTGGTGGAGGTTCAGGCTGTTCTGAACGAGTGGGCATGGCTCTTGCGGTCACGATGCCACCATAGCTTGGAGTGGTTTTTCTGCCTGCTGCTGGTGCCCGTGTGCGGTGATAGCCTCCTGGGCCTGCAACCGCCTCGGCCCTGCCGTAGCTTCTGCGAGGTCCTGATGGACAGCTGCTGGACAGTGCTCGACCAGGGCCACCTCCCTGTGGAGTGCAGCTCTCTGCCCGATGACGACGGTCACTGCTTGTCAGTTAGTAACCAGAAAGGTAATCCCTGGTTGAAAATGTATCCTCATTTTGGGAATCCATTTTCAACCAGCCAAGTCCCTGAATCCCACCAACCCCAACATTTTGCCTTTTTTTTTGTTACCATGTTTTTGTCACCCTGTAGTGTGTGTGGGGTTTTCCTCTGAGGAGTGGGTTGGGGGTGGGGGCGTCTCAACATTTTGAAGTGCATGATATGTAAGTATTTGGACTAATCAGCGTGTTTCCATTTAACCCTAAACCCTTCGGCATTGACTAAACAAGCATGTCGCTTCCCTACCCGCCAGAGTCAGGTGCATGGCATTGTTGGTCAGTGTGTTTTTGGTTGGCATGTTTTATAGCTCTAATTTATGGGAATGTGTAGTACACAAATACACACATAGTATCAATTCAAGTATTGCATTCTGCCAAACAAATCTGAATTATTAAGTAAACAAAGGGAAGTTATTGATGGCTTTTAAATGTTATGTAACATAATGCAATTTAATAAAGTTACAGGATAAATGCATTAGTAGAAGGGCTGTGTTGAAGAGTGTTTTGGTATACATACTGTACTTTATGATTATTTACATTGATCCAATTAAACCGGCGTAATTGGCTATTGTTTTGTATTTCTTTTTTAGAAACTGAGTATTTGTAGAGCAGAGTAATTGGTTTCAATTGTATGATTTGTATGTATGAATATTCATTTTGAAGTGAATATTCAAGTCATTTTGTAGTGAACTGTTGCGCTTCTATTTGTTGCTTGTCAACCATAGATGTGCATTTGGCTGTCTCTAAATTCACATGATGCTGTCATTTCACACAGAACGCATGGGACGTGTTTTTTCCCCCTTCTTTTCTGAATTTATGGTTTGCTGTAACATGTTAATGTACCGCACGATTTTGTGTGAACGTACTGACATGGGAGTTTCCCTTATTTCAGCTTTGTTCCTGTTTCAACTATCCAACATTATTGACACCAGACTAGTGTCTAGGCCATCAGTTGGCCTTAAGCATGATTGGTATGATTTGTTCTTATGGATGTGTGTTTGCCCTTGTACAACATAAAGCTTGTTCAGTCTGCCAATGATGGAACATTGTTTTCAGCCATAGTAACATTTGATAACCTCTGCTATTTGACTTGAATTTTAGTGGAGCATTAGTTATCTTATGCAATTCATGTCAAATGTAAAATTTCTGTTAAGTCAGCTCTCAGCCGCCGCTGATCACTATTGCAGACACCCATCTCCTGAATTATACCCCACCTTGTCGTTATGGTACAGTGAGGGGGTGTGTTCTCCGGATTCACTTTTGGCCCAAGCATGTCTTAGCAAAATCTCTAAACCACATGTTTAGCTCCAGTTTACTAGTTTTTAGTGTTTGAACATGATACACACAGTGTTTGACTTGTTACATTGAGAAGGGTGGAATAAAAAAAGACACAGTTTTGTGTGGAAGTGTGGACATTTGGAGTTCTTCATTGGTGCCGAACATGGCTCCAGACAAAATTGCCAATGGGGATGTGAGGCATTTTATCACCCTGACCAGGGCGGTCTGAGGTTTCAGCAAGTGCTCTCGATCGTATCAACAAGCTTTTAAGCAGTGTCTTTTTACAGCACCGCTATCTCTAAAACAGCTTGCACCACTGACAGGCTTTTGTGAACAAGATATCCCTGGTTGGTCACCGAGCTAATCTGTGGACTGAATATGTGACGTTAGTATGGGAAACACCACTCTCATTCTCATTCAGTGTAATGCACCAGCTTCAGTGGTTGAAATGAAAGTCACGTTTGGAATAAATGCAGGACAAGTCATACGGTGCACTTATGGTAAAGAGTTAGTACTTGAGGGCTCAGGTTTTATTGCTGCTTGTTAGAGCAGCGGTTCAGCAGTGAGGTGGTGGCATCTGTGCTTGGTATTGAGTGTTAGATCTGCCTCAAGCTACAGCTCCATAGCTATCCATTACAGCCTATTGCCTTAGTCGAGACAGACTAAGGCGATAGGCTGTAATACCACTCAGAGACCATCTGGTAACACTCAGCCAAAGATTGCACCCTCCCATATACACCACAGGTACAGATTGATGGTTGGAGTCATCACCTGGTGCAAAACAAGTGGGCTTTGGGTGTAACAACTGCCTCATCAGGTCACTCACTTTGCGGGCGAATGTTGAAATGCTGAGCATGCATTTCTCCTAAATAATCAGCACAACTGCTTGATATGCTTGTGTAATAATGTTTTTATTGTTTGAGTTCAGTAAAACAAAGCTAATAGATTGACAGCTTCATCTTTTGTTGTAATGAGGGACACAGTTGAATAGCCAAGTTAATGTGTCACAACCTGTGATGGCCAGCCCTAACGCCAGAATCTGTCAATTTCATTGCTTGTTAGCCTAGGGTAACCTGTCTAAATGTCTTTTTCCTATCCCGACACGTTTCCACCACATCCTTCCCTCACTGCTGAATCCATTCATAGATTAGTGTGTGCTCCATCACGGTTCCTAAATCAGCCACTATCTACAGTTCCTGTGGACATTGCGTGTGGGAGACAGGAACTTTCTTTATCCCTTTCTGTAGCCCCTCGAGCCCCCGCTTGTCATTTGAATAGTGATAGGACGCCTATGGAACAATCTCTCATTGCCTTCCTTCATAATTCTGAGCTGGAATTTGGGCGATTGCTTGGTGCGGTCACAGGGGGTTGTCAAGTAGCCTTCGTCAGGGCTCTGCACAGGACTTTGTATATGGAGAGATGTGTGGGAGGGTCACTGCCCGTGGGAACAGTGCACTTCTGTGGCTTGTGCATCAGTGAATCAGATAGTGGATAGTTCTATCACTTTAACGACTAGCACTCAATGACATGAAAGCCTGCTTTTTTTACTCACTAGCCCTTTTAGTAATTTCTTTGTTTTAATCATGGTCAGTAACATCCTTTCAAAGAAAAGCAGTCACAAATATGAGGGTGGTTGGAGATGATCTGCTGGGGACATTTTCCAGATATTTTCCTTTTTTAAATAAAAGGGGCTATTGCTTCTTAAGATAAATGTATGTATTATCTAAACATATTCTGAATTAACTAAATGGAAGTTTTTCGCCTGCCATTTTCATCACGTGTACATAAATGAAGGGGAAGAACCGGTTACATATTGGGATGTAATTTTTGACAATATGAAGTCAATAGTATTTTTTGGAGAATATAGAACTTTATTTTGATTAAATTGCTGAACTTTTACCCACACCAATGTTTCCCTTTAAGATCTTGTTCTCTTTCTCTTCGCATTATCAATATATTTTTTTTTCATTTCCATTACTGATTCCCTTGTCTCTCTCGAGCATGATGAACAATGTGTCATACAATGCATTGCAATCTCACAATTATTTTATCAGCATCTAAATATTATATCGCTAGGTCCTTGGAATTCCCATTAATAATGCCTCTTGGTATGTGTTTGTGTGTTTGTTACTTTTTTGCTTTGTATTCTTAGGGGTTCATATTGGGCCGGTCACAAATTATCCATGATATGGCTCTATGCAGGGAGTCTGTATCCCATGATGGGAAGGCTTATAGCTGGCACGCAGCCTGGGCAAACCAGCTTATAGCTGGTTTGCCCAGGAAAGGTTTTCTAAGCTGCACTCAGAGGGTTCCAATTATGAACACAATGTTCTCTCGATTGTTCACTGACTAAAACTTCAGGCCCACGCCGGTTTCTGTTACAATGGGAAGGCCAATTTAAATGGTCCAGAGTATGGAAGAGATACTAGAGTAGTTTGATCTTTAGCCGGATTAGGGTTGTGCAGTCCCTCTTGAATTACAGTTTAAGTAATATTGGTAATTTTTTAAACTATTTTATTGCTAACTATATATAAATGGATTTTAAGAATACCCTCCAATCTGCAATCTTACATTCCTCTGTTGTCTTTTTTGTTTTTTTTTAGTATTAGTAACATGTAGTGTGGGATGATGTTGTAAATGCCTCACTTTGAAAGAGACCTGATCTTTAAAAAGAAAATGCATTCTCCATGCCACTTTGTTGTTGTTAGTGCTTTGCTCTATATAGAACACGTAATCCACTTGAACAGTATCATGTTACTTAAGCACTGCACACCTGGAGGTCTTTTAGTGCTTTCTGTCTTGTGTTGCCAGTTGCATTAGTTTTACTTTCCCCCGCTGAGGAACCTTTATGAAACCTGGATTTAGAACAGTGGAGTTTTGATCATCGCCTGGCAACTTAGTGTCCATGCTGATGTGGTATGTGTTCATTTATTTTAGGAAGGCATGAAAGGAATATGTTTTTAAGTGTATTTGAGTGAAACTGATAATACAAGCAGTTCTTGTGGTTGTTTTTTAGGGAGGAAAGTAGAATATTCACAGGCATTGATTATCTAGTTAAGTGCATGTCTTTTCATACAAATTCTCAACAAAATGGCCTTAATCAGTGATTCTGTTCTCATCTTATGCTTACAGGACCTGAAATTCATTGAGATAATGTGACAGCCACCCACTGCTCAGCAGAATCTGATTAAGCCCTAATCTACTGGTTAGTTTTTAGGTTGACCTAAATGGCCCCATGGTCTACTGCAACAAGTATTACTCTGTTCAATACCTGACATCAAACTGACCTCACTACCCCATGATGCACTTTTATTTGCGCATAATCACATAGTTTGAGCAACAGTAGGGAAAGAAGAAAACATAGTCCAAATTGATAGTCTTGTTTAATACAAAAAGGTAGGTATTAGTTCTTTCAATTCCAATATACAGTATGTTAGACATATATTTAGCATTGCTGCATGACTGTAGCGCTTCGTATAGTTTTAAATCATTAACAGGTAGTGCGATTTTACAAACCATAAGGTTCCCATGTCTTTAACATTGACCTCTGCCCCCATGAGAACAGTCTTCAACCTTCAGCTTTTTAGAACATGAGAAAACTTAAATAATGCCTTTCAGGCACCCTGAGGGATGTTATTTGTGACAAGGCAAAGTTCACCAAAAATTACATTCTTGATTTCTTCAGATGTTTCCCATTTTCCCATGGTGATTTGAATGGTACTCCATACACATGGTTCCATCCGGACTATCCAAATCCCTAACTCTTCTTTTCTGTCCATCCCCTGACTTTTCGTTTGGGGGTCTGCTATTTTCCTTAATGTTGTTTATATATACACAATGGCATGTTTCCACAACCATTTCTTTATCCAGTATGATCCACATCCTAAATTCAAGTCCTGAACATAAACACATCCTAGCTTGCCACATTATCTCAGAATGTAGTGTTTTAAGTAGTGGAAAGACTGATATGCACAGCATTCTGCTTTGCATTCAGTAAATGTAACTGACAAGATAAACTAGGACCATAAACTAAAACAGAACCTTTTCAGAATCTGTTCTTTTCTCTCCCTGATTGGCCCGGGTGAAGTCTTGTTAAACTGTCAGGGCGTGACAAAAGCTTATTTTGGGGTGTTGAATAGATATCCTAGTTAAAATGCAAATTTTGTGCGGTAGCACACTAACTGATGTTTTTTGATTTCCAATGACTCCCTGCCCTTTGGACAACACAATACCGTAGCATTCACCAACATCACCAAAGGCATTCCTTTAGCTTCACTTTTGACCGGGAGGGTTATTTCACCCGCACTTTTTAAAGCTGGTATTTTAATTGTTTTCTGTTTCACATTGTGTTGCATGACATGTCTTTGTTTCGTTGATTTAAATTCAATGTTTAATAGTCATGCAAATATTCAGTATCCTGAACAACAAAGGTCATTTGAGGGACGTTGGAAGGAACGTCTCTGCCCATGGTCCTCAATCAGCAACACACATTGCCATGAAATGCCAGAAATGTGCTTGAAATATCAACTGACTTTCCCAACTATTGTTATTGTCAGTGGCCAAACTTGTAGGTAAAACTCATGGGCTCCACATCTGTTCGGCATAATAGTTAATTGTTCTGTACAGTGTAATAAGGGTGCTTGTATTCTGAAAAGTAGGAATGCTGTGAGAGCTCAGGGTTAGTCTAGAAAAAGACGTGCCGTAGGGCTGGTAAGACTCATCAAATGATCAGATGACGCACATCATAGAATGAAAGCAATACTATTTAGAAGGTAGCAATGCAACCCAAACATTCCCTCTAGAATAAATGTATTGAGCATTGGGTAAGAGAAGAGACTGCTCTCTTTGTGAGAAATGTGTTGCATTCCAACTTCTCATCTTATTACTGTCCTTTCAAAGGAAACCACTGGAGGATCAGTACTCTTCAGTTGTCTTCCTTGCCAGCCTGTAATAACCCAGGGATTGTCCACATTGCCAAACCCTTAAAGCAGCTCACAGTTTAAATGTCCTGTTCAAGTGCCCAACCGGACGAGATTGTGATTAAGAATCTGATGTCAGCAGTCTTTCAGGTGCCAGCCCACTCCGCGCCAGACTTTCCATTTGAGAATCCATTGAGGATCTAAGGAGTGCTAGGGTTTCCGTGTTGACTTGCAAGCACAGGCTTGCATGATTGTGGTCTCTTGGAGCATCATTCTCTCTTTGTCCTGAAAAACATCTTGTGGGGCTATATAAGTGAGATTTGTCATCAGTAACGGGCTCACCAGCTACCTCTGGCAATTCGATTGTTATCCTCTGTTGCAGAGGATCACACAGTCCTACTTCAGGTCCCATGTAAACTGAACTTTAAGGTCAACTGTTGGCAGTATTGTCATGCACACATTTATATTTTCCGGTGTTTGAGGACACATTGTGACCCCCTAAAGAGATTTTTCATCAATGGGGTCTCATTTTCTTCTTAAATATATTGACAACGCGATACAAGAGAGACATGACAGTCCTTCAGATTTTTCAGAGCTCATACATCACACCTTTTTATATTGCTTCAAGTGCTCTCCCGTAACTTTTTTCTACAAAGAGATGACACAGTTTGGCTTTCAATCTTACCACCTGCAGTCCTTAATTGCCTACACTTCACCTAGCCCACTGGGAAGACTTTATACCTAGTCTAACGATGACTGACGGACCTTGTTAATCAGTCATCGGAGGGTGCTTGCTCCGAGTATTTTGTGTAGAAAAAACATGTCTGATGATACGGCTAAGTATCATTTTTGAGAAGATCAAATGATAATCAAAGGAGAGGACACATCTGTTTTGGGTTGACTGATTGATCGGCCTGGCCAAATAATTAGGGCCTATTTAGAGATTTTCAAAACAGTCTGTAATCAGCTGTGTTGTGCGCTGATAATTTTTTCCGGGGGGAGAGAGTGTATTAAAATGACAGAAATCCATGAGGGAACTGTGTGGCAGTGTGACCACTTGTTATGTGTTGCAGCAACAAATGTTCCTTGTAATTGCTAGCTAGTGGGAAATGTATCTTTCAGAAAACATGTTGATATTATCCCTAGTTTGGTACACATGGTTGATATAACTAGGTTAAGTTGCATAAAATGTTTCATTAAATGTGGTGCAATTTTTTAAGTGATTGCTTCTGCATTTTACAATTTTAGTAACCGATTTTCTGTCAGTATATTTTACTGCTGCAGAGAGATAGATATTGAAATATATTGGGTACTGAGACTTCCCTGCTGCCCTCCCTTCACCTTGCCAGAGAATTTCTGGACAAACGACCCCACCAATTGTAGTATCCAGTGATGTCATATCCAGATATCTAGTCACACTTATTGACTCCCTGGGTAATTTTGTGGATCAATTTTTAATAGATTTTTATTGCCAGCTTCTAATCAGCTGTGGGAATGGATGTACAGTACTAACACATTAGCTAGTCAACTTTTTTAACATTACATCTACTCAAAATGAAGACAGGCGGCATAAGTTAACTAATGATGAGTATGTTATTGTTTATGGGCAGTTCCACACCAACCCTTCATTGACAATCGGTAACAGAACTGGACTTGATTTAACTACAGTAACTTTTGCTGAAGTTTATTTTAGCTTATTCGCTCCGACTGAAAACATTATTTACTGTGCTGTCACTGGTACTAGGTCACAAGTAATCCAGGTCAATCTTTACAGAAATGCTACTGGAAAGGTTTGTTAAAATAAAATAAATAGATGTGTACCCTATCTAATGTATACATTATTGACATGTTTCTT
The DNA here is from genome assembly GCA_016801105.1 of Esox niger. Taxonomy (NCBI): domain Eukaryota; kingdom Metazoa; phylum Chordata; class Actinopteri; order Esociformes; family Esocidae; genus Esox; species Esox niger. The sequence goes on from JACXGJ010000157.1 coordinate 74,085, forward strand.
ACCTGTAATGAAGTGTTTACAACACACAAGTTTGGGACAACTGGGATCCACATCCTCTTATGTCTGATAGCCAATGTCCACAAAACTTGCCTTTTTGGCTCTGTTTCTTAATTTGGTTGCACACAAAAGCAAAATTCTGGGTATTTGCACGCCGTGGAATAGTGACATTTTGTCATTTTATTTATCTGACCACAAAAAGAGCTCTGAAAGACCGCAATTAATAATGGCTGTCTATGGAATTAAATTGAGTTTCCCCCAAATTATGGCCGTCAGTGTAGACAGATCCATTGACTGTAACCTGCCAAATCACTCGCAGACTTCCCAAATAATAAATTATTTTTGTGGCGCAAATGCACTAAGCATGAACTGTACTTTTACGTGAGCTCCAAGTCCTTTAATTTAGCATTTTGTTTTGCATGATATAAACCAAATTGAACATATTTCATTATTTTAGAATAATACATTTTATTTAAATATTATATTAATAAGTTACATTAAGTTTTCATTCAGTATTGTATTTGTCACTTAAAAAAAATATCATCAGTTATTTGTGTTACTTATTTTTATTTCCAAAACAAACCCATTCATATCCAGTGATCCTAGTCCAGTATGAGCCGGAGTAATGGAAGAAGAAGTGCAGATATTTGGGAAACACAGCTGTAGGTCTTGTTTCATGATGACATTTATATTTTGCTGAATGCTACAACTACAGCCTGCTTAGTTTTAAGTTTCCTTAGTAATGAACATTTAATTTACTGTGTTCTTAATTCTGTATTGTGATTAGGAAATTCAGCATGGAGCAGGTGGGCAAACTTTGGCCAGAGGACTGTTTATAAAAGAAAATTGGGAGGTCAAAAACACACCATGCCAATTTTAAATGATTGAAATTAGATGGCGAAAAAATTATTTAACAAATCCTTTATTGTAATGGAACTTATCTGGCCCACTAATCAATTGTGACTAACAAATTGCACAAAATATTAGTGTGTGTGCTCCATTCCTTTTTGAAAGTCCCAATGTTGATGTCAAGTTAAAGTTTGCTGTCCATTTGAAACCGTCAAATGTCACGCTCCATTGATATTCAGATATCTCTAGCAGGGTGGCTAAACACGCATGTCTGGACCATGTCAACCTTCAGTTAGTGATGAAGTCAGCGATGAGGATTACAACACTTGATTGATGGGTATAGCTACATATGTAAATGGCTTGCATGGAATTCCCCTTGTCCCTTGAAAATAAATAAGGCAAAGACTCCCGCAGATGACATTTACCCATAGGGACTTTTGGACTGAAGTACAGTTAATGTCTCCTTAAGGGAATCTACATTCTTATAGGTCTCAGGAGATATATTCTTCCCAGCATTTTTTGCATATGTTGAGGTTGATGTTTGTTTTTAATGGTTTCAATTGGCTCCGCTTAGAAATTCCCCCATTTGAAAGGCCATAAAGTGGCCTTTCAAAGTTTAAGAGCAAAGTTTTCTTTACTGTCTTGTACTTTGTATCGCTGGTCTGTTTCAGAAGCAGTTAAATTGAGCCATGTCATTCAGTTGAATTGACGTATACCCAGCGTCTTGTTTTAATTTTCAGATTTTTTGTTTATGTTGAAGTTGTGATAGATAATAAGTTCAAAGGATTTTCGCATGTGAGATTAATTTTTGCTTGAAATATCAGGCAGGCAGTCATCGACCTATCATTACGTCAGTTTCCAAGTGAGCTCATACACTGGGTTCAGGGTAAATCCATCGGATTTTTAACATATTTTGAATGTACACTTTTGAATAGAAAGGAACATGCAACTGTTTTTTTTGTTGACAAATGCGAATAGTTTTTTGGACCTGCGTGCCAAATCATTCACGAGGTAAAGGTTCTAAAAGTCAACAAAAGTTTCACACCCCAGCATAATAGTTAACAGCGACTTCAACTATGGGCATGGAAGTTTATTATAACCAGAAGTGGTGCTGTCAAAATGGGGTGAATTCAAATGTACTTTTTCATGACACATTTAATAACGTTGCTGCCATGTTCCCATCCAGTAGACTCACCAGACTCTTATGAGTGTTGACTTGCTTTTCCCCTGCAGACTGAAAATCCCAACAAACTAATAGAGCTCTAACCCTTTCCTGCCATGCAGACCAACACGTCATCTGTTTCTTTTATTCTGTGTACTAACTTCTTGTTTCTGTCTTGTAGATGAAAGCGGCATCTCCCTCCTGCAGTTGATCGGGGACCCTCCCCCAAACGAAATCACCAAGGTCTATGGGCCGGACAAAACCCCCGGCTATGAGTTCGGTCCCGATGCCAACACGGGCCAGCTGGCTCGCGCCCACCTTCCCAGCCCATTCTACCGGGATTTCTCCCTCCTCTTCAACCTGAAGCCCCAGTCAACCAAGGGGGGTGTCATTTTCTCAATCACAGATCCCTCGCAGCAGATCATGTATGTGGGTGTGAAGCTGTCGCCCGTGAATGCAAAAGGGCAGGATGTTGTCTTCTACTACACAGAGCCCGACTCGCAAGAGTCGTATGTGGCTGCCACCTTCCACGTGCAAAGTATGGCCGACCAGTGGAACCGCTTCTCTATCTCGGTGCTCGAGGACAAGGTCACCTTCTACATGAACTGCGATGACCGGCCCCAGGTGATGCGTTTCGAGAGGTCGCCGGACGAGATGGAGCTGGAGGCTGGTGCCGGGGTGTTCGTGGGCCAGGCCGGAGGGGCCGACCCTGATAAGTTCCTGGTATCTATCATTTTATGAATGTACATTTTAATGTTGGATCTGTTTTTTTTCAACTTGTTTTAGATACATTTCTCTCCAAAACCCTCCCTTATTTTTAACCTGGGGCTGTACACTGTTTCGCTTACAGCAAATGATTTGTGTTAAAGTTATTGTCCACCATTTAGGCTCAAACTTGCAGAAATCCATTTCAACAGAAGCAGTACAATGTTTATACATTGTTTAGATTTATGTGTACCTGACAAGAACCAGTGAAACCGGAATAACCCCTGTTTGATTTGATTGATTTTAATTGTCCTAAATTGTCCTGCTTTAAATCAAAACATAAATGGTTGTCTTACCCTGACCATCCCCAGTCTCCAAGTGGAAAACAGAGTTGTAATTGGTGGACTCACAGTGGGAGAGCAATTGGCACCAGCTGGGTTTCCTGTAAAACCATTCGACCGTTGCTCTGTAGCACCTAGCGCACGCAAGCAGATGTCCCTGTGAGGCGAAGGTGCAAGCAGACAGGTGCCCCTGTGACCATACAGCTCAGGCAGAGTAGGATGTATGGTGTATGTTTGGATTTTGTGGAAATCTGTTTGTGTTGTTACTTTCTGTTGCTGTTTCGTGACACAGTATGGTAACCGGTATTGAGTTCATGAAAATATCTCCTCCCTTAAGTAAATTTTTCAAATGGTTGAAGGATCAAATACCTAAGCCAACAGTTTTTTCTACCGTTGATCAAAGCAGTTAACCCTTACTGGTTCAGGGTTGCTGTTAAGTATTGCTAGTCCTCCATCTGCCACCCTACTCTAAGAGCTTGTTAACATTGTGCTTCATTTTCCTGAACATACTGTAGAAGACTTCAGATGTTAGATTATTGTGTAAACTTCAATCGCTCAAGACGCCACTGGTAATTTCTGTGCAGTGCTCAGGTAATAGCACTATATTTTCCCATGATTGGGGCCCCACAATCCAGCCTGGTACGTCTCAAACATGCCAGTGAAAATTCAAACTCTATGGAAATAAGATTGGCCTGAGTCATATGAGGGATATTTAAATATGGCCTGAGTTATATGAAAGATATGCACATTTCCAATTAACACATGGTGTGATACACAATAGTGCATTTCTGTACCTGCCTTTCTAGCAAAATAAATAAGTGATTTAAAATAATAGCTGAGGACGACAGTATCAATTAAATCTTTATTGCAAAATATTATTAAAGGGCTCCCTTATAACCCTTAAGCTAGGAGTTGTCTTTTTGTGCTTATTGAAACTGAGATTGATACATTGAGCATAAAAACAACGATTAAATAAAGTCAGAGGTTTATTTAACACCCCAGAAATGCTGATTATTGTATGCAAAAACACTCAATTAAATGAAAGCATTGATTTCAACCATTGGACAAATACACAGGCCTTCATGGACCTCAAAGCAATCAATCACCATATTTCTCCAGGAAAGCTCTGTAATTAGCAAGATATCTTATTGTGCAGTAGTGTCCCGAGTAGTCAGCTACCCATATCTGTCGAACACTGCCTTGGACCAGTACACAAATCAGTTTCTTATACTCATTTATAGTTATACTATTGGCAGGAAATGCAATGAAATGGGAACATAATGTTACATAATGTTAGCCAAAATTCCAACCTAGCTAGCTGTTATCTAGTCAGTTCCTGTAGGCTAAACATAGAAGGCCTATGTCTGTCCTATGCTACTACAGTAGGAAACAACTGAGGACATGTGTTTGCTTTTGTTTCGTCATAACAGAAAGAGCAATATTTTATGCAGTAATTCCAAACCCAACATGTTGCTAGTTATTATATAGTTAGCTGCTGAGGCTATCAAGTTTTAAATACATTGTTTCTGCTATTGTCCTTGCTGTTGCTAGAGGGAGGAACATACCAATTTCTCCTTGGAAATGTAAAAACGTTTCTAGTCCTGCTTTTAGTTTTCTCTGAACATTTTTTGGGCACGGCATTGAGGAAAGAACATGTGGGCATGTTAATGGTTTGACCATTAATGGTGTCACCAGTAATTGTTCTTTGGGTTTCTCAGTCAAGATGTCTTGTCTGTCTTATCTTAACTGAATACTAAAGGAGAGGATTTGTACAGAAGGGACAAAGTCAGTGAATGGTATTTTAGGCTGTTTGGAAGGGAGTTCTTAGAGGCAATTAAGCAAACACCAGGCATTGCCTCACGTTAGACTTCTGTCATGTACACTTGATTTATCTGCAGAATCAATGCAGGTTTGGTAGTTGAACACTTGTGGTGGGCTAGTTACTTCAATTACCTTTTGAGAGGAATTTAGGAGTCTGGGCTTTTACCTTTGGTGCATATGCAAATACACTTGCCGCCGCTTTTATTCTAACCCTAACTCATGCTTTCTGCTATTATAGCACACAGTGTCCTCTAAAATCACACAACTCTCTCTCCTCTGTAAATAGAAGTGTAAAATTACCCAAAAATATAGGTAAAATATGTTGATGTCATGTACCAAGTCCTCATAAAATAAATCAAATACATGTCTTTGATAGCTGTTGGGAAACATTCAAGGCTTCTTTACTCAATTGTGGGCATTCATAGAAAGTGAAGCTCTTCAAACCAAGGGTGCTTTTATCCATTTAAAACGCGATTAAAAGCACATTCCCCTGAATCCCATGTTTGGCTCTTTAATTGCCTTGATAATAATCCATTAATGCGAGTTATTGAAAGAGACTCTTGTTGTGGCCAGCTGAAAGAACTGGGACTGTGACTGATGAGAGAGTGGTATATTAGAGTTTCGTTTCACAACACTGTTGCGGCTATGTCAAACCCTTTGGCTTCACTGGTGCAGGGGTAGGGGTGGGCGGTTCCTACCACAAAGATCAAACCCATGTTTAAGAATACAGGCCTAACATGACACATGTGAGATGCTGTTTGGTATTGTGCGGGGAAGTGCCAAATCATGTGGGATTAATACACAAACAGTTGTTACACTCACCCGCACACATTATACATCAAGGACCACGTGGTGAAAACATGTATGTGTGCAAGCAGTCAATGTGCGTGGGCTTTCCTTTGCAGGGGGTGATCGGGGAGCTGAGGGTTGTTGGAGACCCACGGGCTGCTGAAAGACAGTGTGATGAGGAAGGGGATGACTCCGATGCGGTAAGTGGCCCTTGACCCATTCTCCGAAACGTAAACATGGGTGCAGCAGCTTAGAGCTAATACAGTTGTTGGTTAAATAGGGTGTGGGTAGGGAAGAAAATCTCTCAGAGACCTCCTGGGAACCACCGCTTTCGTTAGCTTGTAATAATGGCATACGCCTGTGTATTTCGGCAACCTTGATGAAAGACCATTTCTGTCGGTGTGTTCACTTGGAACCAAACTGATAAAATGGGTTTGGGAAGTGCACTGATCCAAATCAAAGTTTTTATTCTTGCAAATGTCTGTTGAACCGTTTTGTTAAAAAATAAACGTCCCCCCTCCCTCCCACACCAAATCCCAGGCTTCAGGAGACGGCGGAAGCGGTGACAGGGAAAGGATACTGGATGGGAAGAAAACTCCGGTATTATTCCCAGATGATAATTTCAGTGGTCCCTTGTTTGGTCCTTAAACTATTTTGGTTTTCCTATTTCCCTTTTTAAATATACACTTGGGTATCTTGATTTTCAAACTTGACAGAGGTTTTATTGTTTCTGAGGTCACATAACAATTAATTTTCTCTGTTGCTTTTTGTCCCTGTCTATCAAATTTTTTCACAGGATTCTTACAAATGGGATAAGGAAATACAAAAATATGTGTGGGTTGAGGATGTGCAGAAGACAGTTACGGTACGTGTTCAGAAATGTTTTTTCCCTATGTTGAACTTGATACAGATTAACAATATTGTGGGGAATGTTTCTGACCCCGTTTTGCTGGGGATTGTGTTGCACAAATATTTGCCAAAGTAGGAATGCTTAATAACACTGTCGCTGCTCTGGTAAGTAACCCCCCCTGAACGTACACAGACACGCACTCACAATCCTCATCTAATTACAGTAAAAAGGATTGTAATAATTTAAGGGTAACCAGAATATTACAGAAATTGTTTCCTTTGCCATACTGCCACACTACCCAGGACCACTAAATCAAACACACACATTCCTAATGCATTCTCGTTTCAACCCTCTACTAAAAGCAAACAGTGCAATTTTCCACACCTTTCAAACAACCTCGACACAAACGGCAGCGCCAGAGCACACCCATCCAATTACAGTGGAGAACTTGACTAAACCAGATGTCTCCGATCCGGCTCAGGGTGATGATCTCTCCAAGGTTCCGTTGTGTTATTATGTCCTGTTTCTCAATAGGCCTCAAAAGATGAGAGCATGCGAAAAGGGAGGGCGTTGCAGACGGAAGCAGTTGGCAAGGGGGAAAGTTGCGCCTGAAGCTAAGGTCTGATACGCCCTCCTTGGCCTGCCACACTTTGTGGGTCCCCCTGGGGTTCTTGGGCCGCAAGCTGACTTTGAAGCCTTGAGCCACTTGACAGGGGGCTTTCCGTCTGCCCAACGAGTGTTTGTTAACATCGTACGTAACAGCTGTTTCAAAACCTACCCGCCGGCTTTGACTTTCCTCAGAGGGCGCGGATCAGGGATTGCAGCGGTTTTGTGGCAATGTCTGTCTGTCTCCTGCTCGAGTTCGGACAAGCAGAGACTGTGATGCAGACAGTGGTGTCTGAAGGAAACTTTCCATTGTGTGGCTGACTGCGTGATTGATGAATTACCGGCATTACACCGTGTGTAAAGGCCAGTAACTGATTCAAATCCACAGTGTGGAAAAACAAAACATGAGAAAGAAGGCTGGTTTGAACTGCAATGGATGTGAGGTTGACATATTGGTTTATTATATTGGCCGATGTGTAGAAGCCGCCAATCAAACGCTTACTGTTATGATTGGAGGAGCTACTTACTGTCAATATTTAGAAAACCTGCAAACTCCAATAACGCGGTAGTACTGCCATAATGTTAGGTAACTGAATTCACCACTCAAACTTTTAGAAATGTACTGTAGGGCTGATGTCACAGACACCGATTTAGCCTAGTCCTGGACTAAAATATAGTTAATAAAAAATCTCCATTGAGCTTAAATATATTTTTTTGTCCACGAATATGCTTTGCGTTAGTCTGCAAAACTGGCACATGGGATTTTTTATTACATCAAAATATGAGTGAAACTGTATAATTTAATATATTGCACTTCTTTTAACTGCAGCATGTGCGATTGAAGTAACCAATGATACCTTAATCTTCACAATGTTTCTCACACTGCAGAATTGCAAATCTCATGGAAACTGTGGCCTGGGATGTGGGTATTCGCTTTGTGAAGGTTTAATTGTGAGGCTTTACCTTGTTGAATTGGTTTAGTTATCGAACTAGCTATAGTCACATAATATGTAGCTCAGGACTTTGAGTCTGTATGGCATATTGCAGTTTGGCTCGTGCCATCCATGGTAAATTTTTTTTTTCCAAATCCATCACCACCAAAGGCCTTTTCCATCCCCATTCTCCCTACTCCCACCCCTCAGAAATGATGAATGCCTGGGAGTATGTGGTCTGTTTTTATAAAATGTATCAGCTAAGATCTCTTTTATAACATTGACCGAGACAAATTCTTCACATATTCGCCTTTAGGTGCTATAGTAGGAAGAATGTTTGCCCACATAGGATACTGGTTAATTTGAACTTTGAAGAGTGTCTTTTCTTTTACATTGCCCCCCTCTAATCAACCCACCTTTCTATCCCACCCACTACTCCCCTCTCAGATTGCATGGCTGATAATACGAGGAGTGTCACCTGGTAAAGAATGAGCTTACACACAAAGGAGTGTTTGGTGTTGTATCCCTTCAGGGAGCACTAGGGAGATGGCAGATCTTTGGCATTTCTTCTGTTTCTATTTCCAAACACAAATGCACGCACACACACACACCCATGCACCAGCCATGGGTTATATTGGGAATAATACCTTTGCTAAAATACAAGCTGTAAACTGACAATTTGAATAGTATTTGCAATAACTATTTCAAAAATATTTTTAATGGTACAACCTTGTTTCCAAGAAAGTTGGGACACTGCGTAAAATCAAATCATGTATACCTATATTTAATTGAAAATACTACCAAGACAACATGTCAGATATTGAAATGGTGACATTGAATTGTTTTTGGAAAAATGCATGCCCATTTTGAATTAGATGCCAGCAACATTTCAAATAAGTTGGGAAAGGGGCATGTTTATCCAGTGTGTTACATCACCTATTCTTTTAACAATGCTCTGTAAGTATTTGGGAACTGAGGAGAACGTTTTTTTTTAAAGTGAAATGTATTCCCATTCTTGCTTCATAACGGATTTCAGCTGCTCAACAGTTTGGGCTCCTTTGACGTATTTCATAATGAGCCAAAGGTTTTCAGTGGGTGACAGGTCTGAATGGCAGGCAGGCCATTTTAGCACCCAGACTCTTTGACTACTGAGCCAGGTTGTTGTAATGTGCATACAGTGGTTTGGCATTGTTAGACTGAAATAAACAAGGCCTGAAAAAGACGTTGTCTGAATGGCAGCATATGTACCTGTATAGACAGTGAGGGGAAAAAGTTTTTGATCCCCTGATTATTTTGTATGTTTTTCCACTGACAAAGAAATTATCACTCTATATCACTCTATAGTTTTAATGGTAGGTTTATTTGAACAGTGAGGGACCGAATAACAACAAAAAATTCTAGAATATTAATGAGGGCAATAAGTATCTCAGAAAGATTTCTGGCCCACAGGTTTCTTTTATACAGGTATCAAGCTGAGATTAGAGCACACTCTTAAATAAATCAGATTCTAAACTCCACCATGGCCAAGACAAAAGAGCTGTCCAATGATGTCAGAGACAAATCTGTAGACCTAAACAAGGCTGGAATGGGCTACAAAAGACCATTGCCAAGCAGCTTGATGAGAAGGTGACAACAATTAGTGCAATTATCCGCAAATGGAAGAAACACAAAAGTACTGTCAATCTCCCTCGGTCTGGGGCTCCATGCAAGATCTCACATCGTGGGGCATCAATGATCATGAGGAAGGTGAGGAATTAGCCCAGAACTACACGGAGGACCTGCTCAATGACCTGAAGAAAGCTGGGACCACAGTCTCAAAGAAAAACATCAGTAACACACTACGCCGTCATGGATTACAATCCTGCAGCACACACAAGGTCCTCCTGCTCAAGCCAGTGCATGTCCAGGCCCGTCTGAAGTTTGCCAATGACCATCTGGATGGTCCAGGGAGGAATGAGAGATGGTCATGTGGTCTGATGAGACAAAAATATAGCTTTTTGGTCTAAACTCCACTCGCTGTGTTTGGAGGAAGAAGGATGAGTACAACCCCAAGAACACCATCACAACCGTGAAGCATGGAGGTGGAAACATCATTCTTTGGGGATGCTTTTCTGCAAAGGGGACAGGATGACTGCACAATTTTGAGGGGAGGATCAATGTGGCCATGTATCGTGAGATCTTGGCCAACATCCTCCTTCCGTCAGTAAGAGCATTGAAGATGGGTCGTGGCTGGGTCTTCCAGCATGACAACTACCCGAAACACACAGCCAGGGCAACTAAGGAGTGGCTCCGTAAGAAGAATTTCAACGTCCTGGAGTGGCCTAGCCAGTCTCCAGACCTGAACCCAATTGAAAAACTTTGGAGGGAGCTGAAAGTCAATATTGCCCAGTGACAGCCCCGAAACCTGAAGGATCTGGAGAAGGTCTGTATGGAGGAGTGGGCCAAAATCCCTGCTGCAGTGTGTGCAAACCTGGTCAAGAACTACAGGAAATGTATGATCTCTGTAATTGCAAACAAAGGTTTCTGTACCAAATATTAAGTTCTGCTTTTCTGATGTATCAAATACTTATGACATGCAATATAATGCTAATTATTTTTTTCCAAATCATACAAGGTGATTATCTGGATTTTTGCTTTAGATCCCGTCTCTCACAGTTGAAGTGTACCTATGATAAAAATTACAGACCTCTACATGCTTTTTAGTAGGAAAACCTGCAAAATCAGCAGTGTATCAAATACTTGTTCTCCCCACTGTATATGGATTCTTCTTTGCATTGTAGAGATTTTACTTGCGTTTGTGGCTGCAGCAATCACAGACAGTGGTTTTTGGAGGTGTTTCTGAGCCCATGCAGTGATTTCCACTGCAGAATTGTCTGTTTTTAATGCAGTGACACATGACGGGCTGAGATCACGGCCATCCAATAATGGTTTCAGGCCTTGTCTGTTGTGTACAGATATTACTCCAGATTCTCTAAATCTTTTAATGATATTATGTACCATAGATGATCAGATCCGCAAACGCTTTTCAGTATTTCATGGAGAAATGTTATTCTCATTTGCTTGCACAACCTTTCTCAGAGTGGTGATCCCCTCCCCATCTTAGTTCTGAAAGACTTACCCTCTCGGATGCTCTTTTTATTCCCGATCATGTTACTGACCTGTTGCCAACCAGTTCCACATTTTTTTTTATCATTGCACAGCTTTTCCAATCTTTTGTTGCCTCTGTCCCAGCTTTTTTAAACATGTTGCTGTCATTAATAAAATATGTAGCTTGCAATTTGTATATATTTATAGACCATTCATAGGAAATTACTTTCAAATGTTTCCAAATGTAGTCGATTAAACATTATTAAAAAAAATATTCAAATGCACACGCAAGATAGACTGGTAGGCACACACACAGATGCAAACACCAGATCCTTTCTATTCTGTTGAGACATTTTAAAAGCCCAAAATTGGTCATTTACTGTTACCAGACCTGTTTCGCTGCACCAGAACACTGCTGTCTGTCCAGCTGTCTGTCACCATCCCATGTGCATCCAGTTGGAGATTGTACGCCCATTGCCTCGCTCACTGGGAAATGACACGGAATGGCTATTGGGGCAAGGGGCTTCAGATATTCATTGTCTTTCTTTATCCTTGTCTTGAAATTTGAGAAATGGAGCACTACAACCCCACCCTTCAAACTTTACACCTGTTATTTGAATTGCAGAGCATGTCCAAGTGATAGGGAACATTTTTACCTGTGTCCTCTTAAACTGTGTGCGTGTGCGTGCGCGACCCTGCAGGCTGATTAGCAAAAGAAATGCGGTGTGACACCAGCTGAGACATCCGGGAAGCCTAGTGGTCAAGAGTGTTGGGCCAGTAAATTGAAGGTCACAGTTTCTAATCACTAAGCCGACAAGGGGAAAAATCATGTTGTTCTTTTGCTGAGCAAGGAAGTTTCTTGCTGAGCAAATTTCTCTCAGGTTATTGCTGAAAATGTTTTTAAGTAATGGGAAAATAAAAGTACAAAATATAGATTTTTACTGACTTAGCCATTGCAAAATATTTGTTAATATCAATAAAGCATGTATGGGGTTCCACTGCTGTGCCAAGACACCACATTTTGCCATTCTGAAGAACAATGCTTAGCAGTGGTATATTGGCCAAATACCAAACCCCGTCAATTATCAATACACTAATATTGTCCAGCAATAATGTTTCTCTTTCTCTACTCGTTCCATCTCCTTGATTCTTTTGGACATACTTTACATTTAATTGGCTTCACAAAAGAAAACGGTGATGTAATTACTTACATATGTCACTATATTGAATAACTACTCACCAATGTCAATGAAGTTATCATGTAGGTCACCTCAAGCCTCCTTCTTTATCTAACACACTTTCAATGCCTCCTTGCAATTTGGTTGGTTATACCTTCTAAAGCTCCTCCATTAATGGAATAACAGCGCCACTGTATTTTAAACAGTATGGCATGTAGGTGCCGAGAAACAGAGGGACTTGCTCAACATTGGCCCTCCGGGCCAAATTCTTGTTGTGTAAACAGAAGCACATAAGCTTGGCAACGGTGTCACAAAACCTTGCAACACCACTGGAGTGTCTACCTCACAGAGTAGGGGGGGTGTTTGCTGGCTTATGGCTAGTCATTCTTTTTGGGTTTAACAAAATAAATGACTTAATTGACACCAGACATAGTGTTTGTCTGCCAGCCATTGTTTATTATAGGCTATGATTACCCCACAACCTAAATTCTTTGCAAAGCATATATGTTCACAAGCAGCGTAAACTACAAACAAGCTTCATTTTGGCAGCTTATGGAATGTTGGAACTCAGCTTTAGGTGCTTTAAAAAGCAACTTTGAAACAAAACTTCTCTGTGTGCATGTTAAAAGCATTCTATGGGCAATTGCTTCATTAAGTTCTCCATAATTGCATTTGTAGAATTATGTGAGGAGTTTTGTCTGTGGAGCTCCGATTGATGTATTTCAATTTTTTCAATATTTTCCATCTCTTGCCAGACTACCCCTCCATCGTCACGGCCCATTCAGCAGCCTCCGGTGACACGGAAACAACCATTGTTTCCCAAGAAAGAGACTGGTGAGTTTATTTGGTTATAGTCTAGACCAGATGTACTGTTGCATGGTATTAGACACATTGGCCAACTACTGAAGATATGTCCATAGCACTTTATAATAATATGAATTTGTCATTCTTAAGACTTGGCAATGATGTGTGGAACATGTTACAGTGGCCACTGATCAAAACTGTGGCCAATATCAATATTTTTGGTTTATATTTTGTTTATTTACATCATTAAGAAGGAACATTGAAATAGCATATAGGGAGTACTATAATACCATATCTATCCTATTAGAATGCCTTCACTAGTCAGGAACCATTTGTATAATGGTGCATGTTAGATTTTGTTACACTGCCTCCATCTAGTGGGCAAAGGTCAGGAACCATTTATATAATGGTGCATGTTACATTTTGTTACACTGCCTCCATCTAGTGGGCAAAGGAAGGCATTTTCCTTTGCAACTACATACTGTATAAATGATTTGGAAAACTTCTGTATTAAATGGACATCTAATTTGGCAAACCACATTGTTGTTCTATTGTTTTGTCCTAAGTTTGGATTTAAGAGTTGCTAAGTTTTTCTAATACTGTAGTAAAACAAGGAAAAAGCAAACTTTTCGTATTTTAAAGATTTATTAACTTGTCATATACAAGATTACATTAGATTCAGTGTTAGAGTTATTGAACAGTACAAGTGCAGTACAACAAAATGCAGTTAACATCTAACAAGAAGTGCAAATAGAAGAGGGCAGAAAATGTACAAGTATTTACAAGTATTAAGTATATGTATATTACTAGTACAAATGTGTAGATATGCAATGAAGGCAAATGCAGTAACACATGGCAATACAAAATTGTGCAATTAAAGCAAATTGAAGGAGTACAGGTACGCACTTCTTCAATTAGCTAAAGGTGTTACCTTTTAGCTGTTGTGATATTTTCTTTTGTGTTTTACAAAAGACATTATCTGTGTTTTAAAAAATAACTCTGTGGAAAAATTTACAAATGGAATATTCCAGAATTACAATTAAGGATGAAATTATTTTTGAAGTATTTGATGTTTCATTTAAAGCCATATTTTTTATGTACTGTAAAAGGGATATAGTCTTACAATTACTTTTCTCCTAAATAATTTGGTGTGGGGTTAGATTGGTGTACATAGAATTGAGACCATGCTAGTTCTGATCACAAATCCAAATATTTTGCCAAACTGAAGATGACCTAATGTTTTACCTCTGCTTGTTTTGTGTTAAGTTAATGTGGATGACTCGCGCCAGTTACCTTTGGAGTCTCAGCCCGATGTTCCAGGACCGCAAGGTGGGTTTCAGAGGACAGCAGGGCAGCTGCCTTGTGATCTGAATAGTCTCAAATTACTGACTCTCCTCACCTTAACTCAAATGAGGATACACTTTTTTAAATGTGTATCCTAATATGTAAAAAAATCTACAAAAGAAATCTAAATATGTAAACATCAGCTAAGTCTTATTTACTGAGATCTGTTGTGAAAACAGGCAAAATGACAACGTGGAGCAATTATTTCCAAAAGTGGTCGGCGAGAGGAAGTCTTTTCAGATTCTTGTGATACTTTCACTTTGTCCTGCATGATATAGCCTACCAGACCTAACATGCTGCAATAAGCATTGGAAGGATTACAAAATGTGTCTGTGGGTGCTGTGGCAAGATTAGCTAGATTGGTTTGTCTCCCTGTACATGCTTTATTACCTGTCCACAAAAATGTGTCAACACCTGTTTTAATATATTATAATATATTATGAATTGAAACATCTTTTGTTTGTATTGATGTTGACTCTAAATAAATATTTTACTGTATAGATTTTGGGATATCTATTGTTGCATTTGTATGGGAGCTTACCAAATGTAGTATAATCAGCAAAGTGCCTGCAGTTTAATTGAACGATGGGATGGACACACACACACACACACACACACACACACACACACACACACAAAAAGAAAGCCATGTCCTGCTCGTAAATAGGAAGGTGAAATGTTGGTTCCGGATTAGTATAAAAGCATGAATCTTTAAACATTTATTTCTTTGTGTCTTTCTTTCATGTCCCAGGTCCCGGTGGTTCTAAAGGAGTGAAAGGTGACAGAGGAGATAAAGGAGACAGAGGTCCTATTGGTCCAAAAGGTGATTCTGGGTCAGAGGCCGGTACACGAGGAGGGACCCGTGCAGAGAAGGTGCAGACCTATTGAGAAACTTAAAGGTTTTGAGTCCATGTGACCTCATCAAATATCTATGCTCTTCCCTTGAATATATCCTTAAAATGTAACTGTAAAGGTTGTGTTACTAATGTAGCCTGGAATTAATGAATTCCCTGGGTCGCAAATTAATTTCGGGGTATATATTTTGTTGAAGCTTAAAAGCAAAACATTTATTCGTTAAATATACTGTAGTTGTTCAAATATTAGACATAATATTAGACATTAGACATAAGGTAGTGAACCTCAGGCACCATTACACATCTGATACTTTGTCATTAGAATTAGCAGAAAAGCTAACAAAATGTTTATTCTGGTGCAATATTTTGCCTACAGACAACCGATCATTGGTTTTCAGATCTCTCATGTGCTTCCTCGTTTTATCTCTCTGTCAGGAATTATTTGTGCAGTGTACCACAGCGCTTACTGGTGGACTGAACAAAGTATTGAACATTCAGGAGTTTTATTGATAGAATGTCACCCAAAACATTTTAGGTCAGCCTAATAATAACCTGATAAGTAATTTATTTTACAAATGCCTTTAGTCTGAAATCTTAAATAATGATAACTGCTTGAAGTTTGTGACAGCAACCAAGTGAACTAAATATAGTATTATAGACACTGTCACAAGTTCTTATTATGATATTCCATTATAGCACTAACTGCTCTTGTGTGTCTTGAAGAACAACAAAAATTTAGAGTGTGCATTCAATTGAGAAACATGTTAGTATTTCAAACTATTCAAGTTGTACAGATGTTTTCAGGACCTTTACAAACGTCGGTCTGGTTCAGAATCAGCCCGTTAGTCACGTGGGCAAATGCTATGTTAAGGTTATCTATGGTTACTGATAAATATTGATAAATGGTTACTGATAAATATTTTACTTGCATGGGATTTGAGACAAACAATAGGTGACACCACATTCCTACAGTGAGGTACCGGTCATACATGCAACAATGTTAGAACATTAATGTTTTGACTTCCTTGAAATGACATGTAATGCTATTTTCTATGTCAATACATGCATTTCCTCTTCATCTGCCAACCGCAGCTCAAAATAGCTCATATGGACAGGTCAAGAATTACTTTTAGACATAAGCTGATTCTTTCTTGGGCAGATGGTGGGTGACCTGGACTACAGTAATACTTTTTTTCCAAAATATCACATGTACAACATGATTGGGATCCAACATAATTGATTAAACATGATTATATGTGATGATTAAACAAGTCACTCACATCCGAGCAGAAATAAAGCCATGAAGTCCTCGGAACCCTCCGTAGACCTTTGAGAGTGGTGCTAAGGCATAGATCTGGATTAGGTTATAAAACAATTGTGGAACCTTTTAACTTTTTTAGTAGCACCGTGGGCTCTATCGCTGTGAAATGGAATATGTTCAGAATCTCCAATATTCTGTGCTAGTTGTCAGTGACTGGGCAAGTTGGGCAGGGTAACCAAGAACCCAACTGCCTCTAACAGGGTTTATTTTTGTACATTGCAAATGTTTCTACATTCTATGAGGATACTTCTTAGCAGTTGGAAATGAGAAACTGGTCAGTATTGAGTGAGGAATAATTGGAGCTAAATACAGAGAGGTCCTTGAACATAACCTGATCCAAAGCACCCCGGACCTAAGACAAGGTTGAATAATCATCTGTCAGCGTGACAACCACTGAAAGCACAGGGTCAAGACAGTGCTGGAGTGGCTTTAAGAAGAGTCTGGGAATGCCCTTGAGTGCTCTAGCCACTGCATGGACCTCTATATTAAACATAAAACCGCATAGGATTTTTTTCTTATTTACTGGCTACTGGCAGTACAACACTCTTGCTATGTGTGGATGGAGACATATTGCAGGAAGTATTACATGTTAAGGAAGAATCAGTCTTAATGTTTTCAAACGCATAATGGAAATGTCTAGTAATATGCATACAGTACAGGCCTAGATCCTAACATAACGTCTCTTGCATGTGTCCTTCAGGGAGAACCAGGAGAAAAGGGAACAAAGGTATGTTTTATATTATCTGTACTTGTGACCTTGTAGTGGAATGGTCTTTCATGTGTCATTGATTGTATTTTTACAGAAGAATATTTTGGGGTTAAGTGCATTTAATTTAAGGAATTTGTATTTACAGATTAATGTTACGTACAATGGTCGTGTTTAGTACTTAGTTGCATATCCTTTCATGAAAGGTCTGCCTTATGTCTGCAACCCATGGACATTAAATGATTGGTATATTCCCTGGTGATGGTCTGCCAGGCCTGTATTGCAGACATCTTGATTTCCTGTTTGTTTCAGGGTCTTTTGGAATTCATCTTGACTTCTTTTTTGTTAAAGACATCTGATTGAAACAGATCATTTAATTAACTTTGCCATGGACAAATAATATGGCAGTTATGGCGGTGGGTTTGAAGTCATTGTCCTGCTGCATGATGAAGCACCATTTAATGAGTAATACAGGAATTGGTTCATCTTGTCTATGTAGGATGCATACAGTCGAAGTTCCCTCATATTTTACCTGAACGCATAATTCCAAGTTATTGAATAATCAGCTTCTAAAAAATGTGTTATTTTACTGTTAATGATTTGACCTGCAAGTTACTTCGTGTGCACCCACTGCTAAACCTGAAATGGTCACCCGAAATGACCACATAATAATGAGCGGCCCTTGTGTTTCAAATGCCTAATCTGGCTAGCTAAAAAAATTGCCTTTCGTCCTCAAGCAAGGCAATTAACACTAACTGAGTCGCTCTGCATAGGAGGATTTACTAAATGATTTGAATATAAATGCATAACCAGTCAGCCTATTTTAATCTGAATTTGGATTTAATCTTCATCCTGCACTTTAATCTCTAAGTCAGATTAGTATAAACTCTGTTCTACAGTATGTTTTTTGGAGGGATTATGTGGAGTATATTTGGCACTCAATTGATAGAAAGTAATCAATTGATAGAATTGACAGAAAATCAGCTGTTCTTTCTCATGTCATTTATTTCCCACACTTTCTTTTAAGAATCTCACATTCAAACAGCTCCTGTTACGTATAGTAATGAAATTACCCTAAACACTGTTTGCTGTAGCAAACGTCCATTTTAGTGAGTTGGTTCCCTAAGTTTACCTTGTGGTTTCCAAATCCACTTTTATTCTTTTACAAACAATGAATTACTTTTCCCCCCCATAGGGACAAGCTGGCTTTGGCTACCCAGGGTCGAAGGGTGACCCCGGTCCTCCTGGTCCCCCTGGACCTCCCGGTCTCCCAGGGCCTTCAGCGGAGGTGCAGTCACGTGGAGACGGCTCTCTAGTTCAAACAGTGGCTGGTCCTAGAGGACCAGCTGGACCTCCAGGGGCTGCTGGCCCCCAGGGACCAGCAGGGGCCGACGGAGAGCCTGTGAGTTGCCTGCCCAACCATTCCACCTCCACACCAGCAGAGAGCAATCATTATGGAACTCATGCAGTCTTTTGAATTCTCCACTGCACTTCCCTGTCATGGATCTTATAGCATTGAATTTGGCAGATTCGATTATGCAAAGCTGCGGAGCACCGATCTGTGGCCGGTGACATCATGATCGTGGAAAAGTGCTTTCTAAATCAAACAGTAATCTGCGCACGTTCTGACATATTTGCTACAAGGCAGCATGGTGTTTCATCCAGAAAAATACATCTCTTTTCCACAGAATATGTTAGACTTTTATACAGGAAAGGCAGATTAAGCATTTTGATCAAAAGCAATCACTTTCACATGACGAAACACAGAATCCTATTTTTAACTCGACATTCTGAACAACGTCACTTTTGCTTTGAGCCAATTTCACCATGGGGTTTGAAAGGGGCATCTGGCCTCAAGCAAATGTGATCAAATTTTACACGGTTCAGAAGATGCCAACCCGGGCAGTCAGCCAAACAAATTGAATTCCTGAAATGTTAAATCCATTAGACATGTGCAAGTAGACACTTCAATGGAAGGATTGAGAACAGGGACACAAGTCTTAAGTTGCCCTGAATACAAGAGGTATTCAAATCTTACCCTGTGGTGTCCTTGGAGTCCTATGACATATTAGTTGGACTCTTACAGTATAGTATCATGTAGAGAACAAATATGTCTTGAATAATTTGACAGCAAGACTAAGTTAATACAGACTTCACACACTAGAAATATTTGATGACATTTTGGAAGACATTGAATTGGTTGGGCCTTAACAATTTTACCTGTTTTAACAAGATCAGCTGTAGACAGTAAACAGAGCCCGGCAGGTGTTTAAGCAATCACTTTTGTCTTTAAGCGGCAATGTGCGGTTAAACAATGTTTTATTCAGCCTTAACTGTGCTTTTGTTTTGGATAGGGGTTAAAAAGCTCAGGGATTGAGCATGATAAATGTTAACACACTAAAATTTAGGACTGCGCAACTTGAATAAATTGTTGAACAAATATTGTAATTATGGTTATGATTTGTGATTTTCAAACATAGGTGTGAACTGCGTAGGTAATCACACTTAAAAATAGAGATCATAGCCTACATAATGTGCAAATTAAAATATATATTACATTGTTTCTTTGTCGGAATTCTAAACTGACCAACAGAAAACTATTAGGAGACTATTTATTTAATCCGCTAACAGCCCATGCCACTTAGCGTTGGTACCCAAATGGTGCCCAGGCGCTAATCACCCCTCGCTGAATGCATGACGTCAATGGATGCATGCGCGATACTTCCAACTGAATGGAAACCTAATTAGTCTATTATTGAAACATAATACAAATGATATAGGCTACTTATCACATGGGTTACCGTTTTTCAATATGAGATTTGGCTTATTGTGTAGGCTAATTTATCAAATGGAAATCGAAAATGGAAATCTACATTCTTTAAG
Source organism: Esox niger (assembly GCA_016801105.1). NCBI lineage: Eukaryota > Metazoa > Chordata > Actinopteri > Esociformes > Esocidae > Esox > Esox niger. The sequence continues at coordinate 94,314 of JACXGJ010000157.1, forward strand.
AGGGAAAGAGAAACTAAGTCACACACACATCCAATGTTTCTCTGATATTTCTCTGCTTATTTTACTTAAGATTAATATTCTACAAATGTAAAAGAGGATATCTCCTCGTTTTCTAGGAACTCTTTTTCGTTTTTTAATAACTTAAAAATCCAATAATCTCGGAGACTAAAGCAATGCATTGGTGTTGAAATCACCTAGGTAGCCCCACTACAACCCACGGGAGAAACCTGCAAAGACGCGCAATTCACAGCCTATTCATTTCCGACCTCGTCTTTTTCTAATAGCTTCTCTCGGTTTTTCGATAACTTATTGATGTCACCTATAGTAAAATATGATATGCCAGTAATCTATGAGACTAGAGCTACGCATTGGCATTGAAATAATTTCAGACCTTGATTTTTATATGTATTCTTTTTTTAGTATCTGTTTTAGTATGATGAGACCTTCAATACATACGTTCTTGTATTTTTCTAATTCATTAAACATTTAAAACAGACAAATTCTGTAATGCATAATTTTTTAGACTTCTATATATTTTGATGATGACTTAGAAGATGAACTGATGCTCTAGATGGATCATGATACTGTGGAGGAGAATATCCATGCTAATAGTTCGTATAGTTATGACGCCAAACGGCGTTCAGCTCTGGCGGTTATAGGGGATAAAAAAGGCCTGGCGGTTCAATTGTTAAAGCAGGGTTCTCTATTTTACACTTACTATCAATTTGATGGTGCCGCCTGTGTCGAACTATTCATTTAACTGCTCATACAATAGCGTTAGCAGCATTTTTTATGTTTCTGCCGTTGCCATAGCTGGTTAGGCAACATTTCTCAACCCTTGAGGTATATCTTCTCCCATATTACGTTTGTAGGCACCGATATTGAAGCAGAAACTTTTAATAACCATGCTGTTCTGTATGCGGGACAATATATTCACTTGAAGCAGATGTCTTCTCTAGCAGATGCAGTGTTAACTAAAACTAACATTGAAAAAAAAAATTGTTTTAAAAACAAAATGTGTACATATACTTAAGTAACCTACAAAATACAGTGTAACAGTGTAGTAAGTTGTTTCCATTTTCTTATTCTTCATAGGGTGATCCAGGTGAAGATGGATCTCAAGTAAGTTGTCACATTAAAATATGTACTTTGAACACTCCCACAATTTTCACAGTGCTCAAAATACTAGTCTGCTTTATGATCTGTCTGTTATCCAGGGCCCTGTTGGACCGCGAGGTTTTCCTGGAACACCAGGAGACCCCGGCCTGAAAGGAGAAAAGGTACGCTGTCATGGCATTGTTGTAGTAGTATCAGTTCACTTGTTTCTTTCAGTTCCTTTCAACATTGCACTCTATCAACCTAGAAGCTCAGAAGTGGTTGTAAGCCTGAGGAGAGATCTCCAAGTGCATACATTCCAGTTATTTTCTGGTTGAGCAGGCAGGTTGAGTAAAATCTAGCACATCTAGATCGTCTACTCTCCCAAGCCCACAGGACATCATTGTGTGTTTGGCACAAAAAAAATAAAACAGTCAGTGAAGTCAGTTCAATATAAGAGGCAACAACCAACTAATTACTAATGCAGTCAGGTGTCCATGTGTATTTGTTACACAGGGTGACCGAGGTGAGGGCCAGCCAGGCCCAAGGGGACCTCCAGGACCCCCCGGGCCTCCAGCTTCATCCAGAAATGACCGGCCGGTAAGTCCTCATTGACATCAGTCATAAGTCCGTATTTGTTTTCCACAACCCCTTTGCAGCCACCAGAGGACTACAAAGCAACCGCCACAACAGGGTTTTTGTTACTAAAGTGCTCAGGTGATTAACAAATTCTAGCCGAATAGGTTAGGATCTCCAATACTCTGGATGTACAAACAGTGCTACAGATGTACATTCAACTGTGTAATGGCCAAGAAGACACTTCGGAACTAAGGACATCTATGATGTGTCTGTGTGTATTTCACCATCTTTTTTCAGACCTTTGCAGACATGGAGGGCTCTGGGTTTCCTGATATTGAGACTCTTCGGGTAGGTCCACGTCTTATTCCTTGGTTCCACTGCTTTAGCAGAAGGACAAAGATTGCGTTGTCATCGTGTACACTGCTAGCAGCATTTGTTAGAGTTGTAGGTGGTTTCATCAAGGCTCTGATCTTTGGCTAGTTTTCTATCAGTATTTATTTTGGCAGCCATTTTATCACACTAGATATTTAACGTTGAAAATATTCCTTGCTGTATTTTGCCAAATGGTATGATAGTGAGACAGTTTCTGAAGATGTGTTGTCCTTCACATACAGGTGTTTGTTAACATCCATCATACATTTACTCTACCAGAGTTTATTTAGTTGAATATTCTGTTTTGAATCAGCAAACTGGGCAACAGTTGCAGGGAGAGTAAAGGGATTGAATGAAACATATGTAAGTATATGCAAGTCATGATGTGTTCTGTGTATTTCTCTGGCGGGTAGGGACCGCAGGGTTTGCCTGGCCCTCCTGGACCCCCTGGGCCTCCAGGTAAAATCGAAAGTTTGGGAGTTGGCTCATCAGGCCCACCAGGCAAAGAAGGTGCCCCTGGTAAACCGGTAGGTCCTCAGGAGATGCACTGTCCTCTCCATTAGTTTGTCGTTGACAAACAAATATTTATTTGATCCATAGTTATACATGTACTTTTATTCTTCCGTAAGCAGCAAAGTAATCTCTATAGTGAAATGGTTTCATACATATTTTGGAAGAACCAAACTGAATAAGTCATTTGATTCACCACACTGCTGATTCATTGTGAAGAGTGTAAATTAAATGATGATTAAATTTTTTGTGTAATATTAAGTGCAGAATTTTGTGGTCTTCAGGGATTGCCTGGCCCACCTGGTGTTGATGGTCGTCCAGGTCCTGCGGGAGCTAGAGGTGAAAAGGTAATTCTGGAAAAACAAATAATCAAAGCTTCTGCCATCTCTAAATCTGGGTGATGTAGGCCACTATTGAGTAGCATTGTTGACTGTATTCTAGACAGCAGTTATTTAATTGGAATCAACTGGGTCCATTCATTAAGGTCATCCCCTCTGCTTTCCTCTATACAGGGTGATCCCGGTGATCTCGGTCTGCCAGGTGCTGTCGGAGCAAAGGTAAAAATGAATTAATTTGCAAAACGCCATTGGATATGATCAGAGTTGCAACTAAAGCTTAATGGCCTGTTGAAAAGGCTTGATGTTTGAATGCAGTTTCCTACAAGTGCTCAGGTTGACACCATATTCTTCTTTTCCACCAGAAAATCTCTTACCCTCCTATCTCTCTTTTCCAACCTGTTCTCTTCTAACTAAACATCGCCAACCTCTTCTACACCCGCCAATCTGCATGGTATAAGGTGCCCAGCATGACAGACCAGACTGTCTTTTGGGCAGGGTTGTGTTCAATCAAACTGCCTGAAATAATAAGGGGCTACTTTGACTTCACTTGCGTATGATTTTGAATTGTTCTGTGCACCAGTTGAACACGACCCTAGTCCTCCGGTAAGCAACTGGGTGTGCAGGCCTTTGCTCTTGCCCAGCACCGCCATACCTCTGTAAGGTAATCAGCTGGCTAAGGGTTAGTTGAAACAAATGCGGGCACATCCAGTAGCTTTCCATGACCTTAGTTTGTCTTTGAAACAATTTGGCATGTGTATATGAACATATTTCACAGCAGAAGACTAGATTTTACCTGTCTTATTACCATATTTGCAGCTGGTCAGTTTTTCCTAATGTTGTTAACAGAATGCCATAATTTCCTGCGTGAAGTGTGTCCTAGAAGTAGTTTATGGATTGGATAGTATTCTTTGAATGTTATTGAGCGTTGATGCCGGACATTGACTTTAGATACCTTATCTGATTCTGTGCTTATAGTCAATCAGTGGGTAAAATGTTTCATCCCTATAATAAGGATTTTTCAATCTCAAATATCATCATATACCTTTTCACAGGGTGCACAGGGATTGACTGGTATGCCTGGTACTCCAGGACAGACAGGACTGGCTGGTCTACCTGGACCAATGGGACCAGTTGGACTACCAGGCCCACCTGGACCCCCTGGACCAAGCTATAACATTGGCTTTGTGAGTATCCACCAGAGACGGATGTTCTTTTCTAAATGGTCTTTATGATGCAAGGTTACTAATATTTTCATCATTCTTATCAAATATCTCTTTTGTAAAGTCTGCATGTCTCTCGGGGTCATGGTATCCATGCTTAAGAACCACACCCGTAGAAAAACATAAAACCTTTGACAGTAGATTTCCAGATTCTACTCCTGAAGGACAGACCTACAGCAGATTTTCGCAGTAGACTGGTTCAAGTTTACTGTCAAAAATGGATGATAGGGTTATTGGAAGGCATCTTATATGATGCCAGGTAAATCATCTTTGAGCTGCTTCAAGGAAGAGTTTTTGGGGGCCTTTTTGGGGCCACAGTTGGATATAAACGATAAGACAGGGTTTTTCTTTTTTACATGACACTTAAGTAATTTAGCCAACACTCTTAAAAGACTTAGAGTACTAAATGCATACATGGTCATTATAGAAGTCCAGCATGGTATGGAACCCAAATGAGCCACACAGGACACATAGTTGGTGCCCAAAACGTTTTTTAATACTGTCAGCCAGGCTTTTAACTACACTTCTTGCCAGAAAACAGATATTTTAATATTGCTACCTTTGAACACTTGCTGCAGTATTACTGCAGATACATTTGGATTATGTTTGCATTGTCTGGTACAGTAGCTCCCCTAAGTTCATTAGGTAGTCTAAAGATAGCTCTCAATGAAATAGCAAGAATATTGCTGAATCTTTGCCCCTGGATTCATGTTTACTCTTGTTAGTTGAGGGAATTGCAGTGGCATTCAGTTGATAATAGGGTAATTCCGCTTGGAATGACCCATATTATAATGTATGATACTGTCTCCTATTTGAAAATGTGATTTGTTGGATTTTTTATTTATCAAACATGCCATTTCTTTAGATTTGTGGATTTGCTATAGATTTTCTTCCTTTTTTAAATGACAATTTAGTAAAACTAAAGTTGTGGGTAACCTTAGTATACCATCAGTCTTGTAGTAACCTACATTTAATATAAATATAAAAAAGTGATGAGGTTATCACTCCTCTTCGCGCTCTCTCTTTTTTACTCCATAAAGGATGACATGGAAGGTTCAGGTGTGGGACTGGCCTCTGGGCTTCCGGGACCCAGAGGGCCAGAAGGGCGTCAGGTAGGGGTCTTCTGCAAATAGCATTCATTTTAAGATTCATTGAGTGTTTTGATCTGGCTGTTGTTTCAGATTGTATACAAATAAAATGTGCTTGCTTCCAGGGTCCTCCTGGCACCCCTGGCTTACCGGTAAATGCTCCACTGCAATCCCATTTTATTATTTTGTCTAGATATAATACAAATGATTGAATAAAACAACTGCTAGCCTACCAATGTCAATATGTCAGTATTCAAACTTGAATTCCTTTCCTTGTATGATCAGTTTTAATTGAACTGTTTTTCACTTGTTAGGGCCAGCCTGGTCTTCCTGGTACTCCTGGCGAGAAGGGAAGTGAAGGACCACAGGGGAAAGATGGCAGACCAGGGCTAGACGGCTTCCCTGGACCTAATGTACATTGTAACCTAATTGCCTTCGCCCACTTTACATCACAGGTTTTAAGTCGCCTAGTGTGTGTTAGATAAACCTTCTGTGTAGGGTTTTGTTTCAGTGAAACACTACGGGAGAAAACGCATCAGACTTATTTACTTTTAATCTGTTTCACTTGCTGATGGGCGTTAGTTGTCTGACTGCTGACTTTTCATGCTGTTTTTAAATCAACAATTGCTTTGCAAATTCATCCGGCATTTTATTACGAGGTGTTAAATACTCTTGGTGAGGAAACACTACAATTTTGCCTGTGCCTTAACACATCTGATCCAGACTGGAGGTCATGATTAGTAAAATGCCTGCAATTAGTCTGTAGTGCAGCTGGGCTTAAAATGAAAGCCTGTCTAAATCGTATCTGCCCTGTCGTGGTAATATCATCCCAGAGAAAGCTAAAGAGAAATCATGGAAATACTTTTTCCAAATAATGGACACGTATATGCTTTTCTGTCTGGATCCCTTTTAATTTTCCAGGGACAAAAGGGCGACAGAGGGGACAAGGGAGACAGAGTAAGTTTTTCCAGTTTTCCTTTCATTAAAATGTAATTCACAGGAACGAATAAAAGTTCAGTTACACGATATGATTTGTTGTGTACCAAAGAATTTCTCCACAGTCCTCCTTAGAATACATCGCCTGCATTTTTACATCCCGACGGCTGATCTTCTCTTTCGTCTGTTCTATTAGGGCGATCCTGGTCGTGATGGAAGCGGACAGCCTGGACCACCTGGCCTGCCCGGCCCACCAGGACAGATCATCTACCAGACCTCAAGCAGTGTAAGTGTCTTACCCCAGCCACCTTTGACAGTACACGCCTATCCCATCTCCGAACGACCCCTAGAAACTGACTTGGATATGCATAAGCAAATAATGTTAAAAGCAACACGATCCCTGGCCACGGATGAACTGTCATTATGGGCATAGGGATCAGCATATTGCTCATTCATATCCAAATAATTTACGATCCACATTAAATGTCTTTGGGATATGGCTATTAGGTCTGAAAATACCCAACCTGAATCAAGCAGGATCTTTTAGCTATAATGTTTCTACATTTCCATGGCTGATAATGGGTTGACAATGAGCTGTGTAATTTCACTCTTTGTAGGATCATGGAGTTGTTGGAGCAACAGGACCACAGGTAATGGTTCTTGCCCTGAAAACACCCTTGTCATTTAGATGGTTCCAAGTTTTCAAGTCTTTAATAATACATTTGGAAAACTGACATGACACTCTGCTTTTGTGATCTGATTGAGTGTTCAGTTAACTGTACTGTTAATTTGCCAAACAATTTTTTTCTGGAGCTGTTAATATGGAAATCCTGAAATTGTCAGACAAAGTGCCTAGTCTTGCAACATGTTTTATGACCTCTGTTTATATAAACTTTGGAAATGTAGCAAAGAAATAACTCTTTGAATATTATGATCTTCAGTACATGATTATCAGTCTTTTATAACAAAAAACGATCAAACTATCAATCAGGTGGTTCCAACCCGATGATTGGCTGATAGGCTTGGCAAATGAGTCTATACCACTAGTATGACAATGAGCAGATCATTCAACTCAGATGTTAGAAATAACATTTTCTGTTGTTCTCCCAAATGGGCTGTGTAAGTTTCATACATTTCATGATTCCTTCACTGTAATATTTTTGGGGGGAATTTCATATTACAGTACTCCTTTTCCTTTGTTGCAAAACCTATTCAGAGCATATCATGCAATGAAATCCTGATAATAATTTATCTCCCTAAATATTCGAATTTATTGAAAAATTATTATGTCTAGGAAGAAATCCTTTACACCACCACAAATTATTGTTTTGACTTCAGGAAAATATGCTATCTCTAAACATTTGAAACAACTTATAATGTTGCTTAACTTATAGTTATAAAAAGGATATTATGAAACTGCTTTTCTTTTTTTATCTTTTTTTTGGTCCTCTGTAGGGTGAAGCTGGTCCACCTGGCCAAGCCGGATTCCCTGTAAGCATTTAGTTCCCCTCATGTTAGACTTAATGTCTTTCGTTATGCTAGCCTTCTTTTGATGTTTTAATAAGTGTGGATAACATTGTATGAAATACATTCATTTCACAGTAATCTGTTGTACTTTGACAGCAAATGTTATTTTCTTCATTTAAATAGGGCCCAGTTGGACCAAAGGGCAACATGGGAGACCCCGGCCCACCTGGTTATGGAGTGAAGGTCAGTGAACCCACAACAAAATAGCCTATGACGAGGAAGTCATTCTTCTGTAGGGGGTTAATGTATACAACATTATCTGTCTTACTAGGGTGAGAAGGGTGAGCCGGGCTCAATCGTTGGACCCGATGGGAATCCTCTGTTCGTAGGCGGAGTGTCCGGTCAGAAGGTTAGTGTCCCAATATTGCTTTTCTGGCTCTCTCTTATCTGGCTTTTGGCCTTTGATTTGTTAAACTCTCCGTCTTTTACAGGGTGACAGAGGACCTTCCGGACCCGTCGGGCCTACTGTAAGTACTTTTAGGCTTATTAACGGAGATAACGGTCTTTTCATCTGAAGCTGTCTTAATTTAACTGTGACTCAGTGATATGACGTGCTTGCAGTGGTAGAGACAGATATAGTTGTTGAGAGTGAGTGCAAATCTGGTAGATGTGCTCGTCAGCACCAGCATCGCTGTTCCCTTCTCACTTCTGCAACATGATACCAAATGCTTTGCACTGTGTTTGTGTGTCAGAAGTAGCCCTGTTTCTCATGCTAAAAGTTTATTAGTATCCCCGTGAAATAAATTCAGCTGCCTTGTACCTGCATATCACTGAACTGTCTGTCTTCTCACTGGCTGTGTTTTGTCTATGTGTATAAACTATGGATGTGTTGCTATTTGTGCAGGGGCCATATGGTCCACCAGGGATGAAGGGTGAATTTGGAATGCCAGGAAGACCTGTAAGTGCCAGAGCCAAATTTCTTCCTTTGCAAATACAAATGGTTCTCAGTAGCATTATAAAAGAAGTCACATCTGGCTTCTTAATAATGACAACAATGTTTCCATGTAACCATGATGATGAGTTTTGAGTTTAGTTCAGCTGAAAAAGATGGTCATGTCGTGTCATTTCTATTAATTGGCTTCTTCGCTTCCAGCATTTGTGGAATAACTCAAATGCAGTTACAGCACATCCACTTCTAATTTGTGTATTTAGGAAAATATCAATATATAAAGTATGTTTCCTTAAGGGCCGTCCTGGTGTGAACGGATACAAGGGTGAAAAGGGAGAGCCAGCTTTGCCAGGATTTGGATACCCAGTAAGTCTGACATTAACATAATATAGAACAATGTACTAGGGCTTGTTGAAAGTCAGTTCATGGAGGAGACTCAAATGGATATAACATATTGATTATCATAGCTGTAACCTTGAGATGTCTGAGATGTTGCATGTAACTATCATGCCAAACATGTACTAACTGATAAAAGGGGAACAATCCCTAGTCCCATATCTCCATTTCCTGAGGTTACCTGGCACCACATATTCAGATGGGTTTTGATAATGAAATCAGGTAATAGATAGAGGGAAAAATGCAGACTGGGATGCCACTTTAATGTCTACTGTTTTCAGGGTGCCCCAGGACCACCGGGACCTCCAGGACCACCCGGACCAGCTGTGCCTGTGGACCGCTTTAATGTGAGTTCATCAGAAAACCACATAGCCCAAACCTCTGACATATTTGACTTGTTCAAAAAGATAAAAAACTATTTGGATTTTCTATTATATACATTCATGCAAATCACTTAGCACCATGTAATTGGCCACAAAAGTCTAGAATGGATTAACAAACAGGAACATATTTTGTGGAAGTTACAGGAAAAAATTTAAACGTGAAATTTTCCATTTCTTTCAGGGATATGACACTTCGAGGAATTATCCGGGTATGCTGACAATTTAGGTTTTGTTTTTACATCAGACGTAATACCTAGCTGAAACCTCTTCAAGACAGAGGATTAAGTCTCTGGAAATGGGCATACCAAGCAGTAAACAAAATGCAGATTTAGACCCCTTTATCTTCTTGGAGAAATAAACCTTTTCCCATTTACCACTAATGTGATTTTACTAGCCTAGAAAGGGGTATTCATGATCATTCTACTGTTGAGATTACACCAACACTTTCATCAAATGCACCTACATTTGGGGAATTTACCGAAACAACAAGCAAACAAGGTGTAATTTTGACATACATGTCCATTTAAAATAGGGCAAGCCATTTCATTTTCAATAGGAAAATGTAAATTTGACGTTCACATTACAATTACACATTACAAATGAATTTCCATTTCACTGGTATAGTTCAGGCTGATTTTGGTTTTAACCTCTTCTCCATTCTATGTAGCGACAAAGGGGGAAAAAGGTGATGCCGGAGCTCCAGGAACGCCGGGTAAGTCAAGAGATAATAACAGATATAGTATTAGGTCGGCTTTTGAGTCATGTAGCAGACTCACATTTCCAGAGTGACATACAGTTGCACATACATATGTGCATCCATCATAAGATGAGACAACCCCAGATGAGGCATTCTCACATCAGTTTTACTACAGTAAGGAAAACAGTTTCACTTTTCAAGGTATCAGCAGTCAGTGCTTGTAAGTAAACACAGCATTTTTTGTATTTCTTCAGACTACGGAACCACTCAACCTGTAAGCTTAATGCGCTATTACATTCTTGATTTGACAGGTGTGGCCTCAAACTTCGACATTTTTGCTTTCAAGGTATGGAAGTATTTTAATTAGGACTGCAGTGTGCATTACTTTACAGGAATGATGCAGTTATAGCTGTTGGTGGAAATTAAGTAAATGACAATGAAAACTATTGCTACTGGGGTGAAGTTGTGGGTTTAAAGGTATTAACATAATAAACAGATGGGTTTTATGTATGTATGCCATCAACTGAGTGGCTGACTGCATATAAGTTTAACCTCATTGTGTTTTACAATGAAACATATATCTGGGTATCATTTATCCCTGTGTATTTCTCTCTCTTGTAACTCTCATTTGAGATGGCACGTCCAGATTTCACTCATTCAAAACCCAAACCTAAAAATAAGCTAAATTCGATTGTCCTCCAATTGAATAATACTTAGATTTTTAAGTTTTACATGGTTTTGCCTGTTCGAAGCACTAATAGCTGTTCATTTTTGCAGACTGAGCTTAAAGGAGAGCGTGGCGATACAGGCGTGAAAGGGGAGAAGGGAGAACCAGGAGGTGGTTATTACAACCCCCGATTTGAAGGACAACAAGGCCCACCAGGCCCCCCTGGAAACCCTGGTCTTATGGTAAATACTTCAGGACATAATAACCCCCCCCCCCCCAAAAAAAGGCAAAAAGAATATTGTATTGAATTGGAGCTGTAATTACACCTCCCCCCATTTCAGAACCTGATGTCAGTCATAAAGATTCCTTAAAATCTCATGTTTTTCTAACAAGATTGAAAAAGAAGCCTTGCCATGAATGGGTCAAACGTGAAGTTTACTTTCCGATGCATTATTGGCAGAGAAAATTTCATAGATTATTCTGAAATGGCAGCAGGCCAGAATCAAACCTATTCTGCAGTGGCATGCACTACCAGTAAAAAGTTTTAGAACACCTACATTTCCCAGATTTATTGAAACAAGCACCGTTTAATGTTTTGGTGTACTCGGAAATTAATGCACAGAACAATTGAACGATTGGAGATAAAAATAGTTCATCAAAATGATCATCTAAATTTTTGACTCATCAAAGTAGCCATGTTTTGTCGACATAACAGCCAAATGCACTCTTGGCATTCTTTCTACAATGGAATTGAAATATTGTTCCGAAAGTTCTTCTGCAGAAGTTTCCAAAAATATGTTGCACTTGTAGTTTGCTTTGCTTTCACCCTTCTGCCCAGTTCATCCAAAATCAGCTCAATGAGGCTTAAGTGTGCAGACTGTGCTGGCCATTCCATGATTTTATGCCTACAGTGTTGTTGGTTCTTCTCATGTAGTTCTGACTAAGCCTGGAAGTATGTTTTGGTCTTTATTGCACTGTGAAATGCTGTGGTAGCCATTTTGGTTCAGGGTGCCACTCACTTTGTGCAAGTCAGTCCATAAGACCGTGTAATCTTCAGTAGTCCACTGGTGGTGCTTCATGGCCCAAACAAGCCTCTCTTATTTTGCCTCCTTAGCAATGGCTTTCTTATTGATGCTTGACCTGTCAAACGTGTGGCTCAAAGACTTATCCTCACAGTTTAAATTTAGACTTGCTTACTTTTTCCTTTGTTAAGCTGCGCTTGAAAGTTGTGCTGTGAGATGCCTATCACGCTGTTGACTCAGAATAGCATGATATGTCTTCTGATTTGGTTGTGGCTTTTGGGTCTCATAGAACTCTCACTACTGACACCTTGGCTTTCTTTGCAATATCTCTGAAGGACCTACAATTTTAAGGGTTATAACTGCCGGTCTTCCTTTGTTAATTGCCTTTCTCATGCCATTATGACAGCAATGTACTACGTCCTGCAGTATGTCCAAATAATGCTTAAAAGGGTGTAGTGATGCTGTGTATTCCAACATTGCTTTTATATGTTATCAACAGAAGTTGGGACACCTGTTGGAACTTGAAAATCTTTTGTTTCTACCTCTGGCAGTTCAACACTTACCATTACCTTTGTACCATTTCAGGTTTTTATGTGGATCTGAACTGCTTTTTTCAACGAAACGCTGAAAAAATTTAAAACTTTTGACCAGTAGTGTATGTCCACTGGAGATGAGGAGCTCTGGGCCAAATCAAATAAAGTCAAACATGTTTTCCCCCTTTTCTTCACAGGGTCCAAAAGGAGATTCCATCAAGGGCCCCCCTGGTCCCCAGGGCCCCCCGGGCGCCGCAGGGATCGGCTATGATGGTCGTCCTGGAAACCCAGGCCCACCAGGTCCTCCTGGGCCTCCAGGGTCCCCCTCGCTACCAGGAGCCTACAGGCCTACACATGGTGAGTTTCCTTAATAACGTGAAACACAAATGCACAAAACGTTCTTCAACGTTCTTCTTTTTAACTGTGATGGTGGATGGAATCGGGTTACATTGCTAGCTTACTACATAATCCTTATGCTTTTTCCTTCTTTGTGACAGCTATCAGTATTCCTGGACCCCCAGGACCTGCTGGACCTCCTGGATCTCCTGGTCACTCCTCAGCGGTAAGTGGTCTTTCAACTTCCAGCAACGGAATACTTTGTGAACCATTCTGTTAGATTTTTGCAATGCCTAAGTGTGGTAAGTGTACCATAACCTGTTGTATTCAGTTAGGTGGATTTAGTGGAGTGATTGCAAGAGACCAGAGATTTTAAATATGTGTGCTGGTCTACCCAGGTGACAGTTTTGAGGTCATATGAAACCATGGTTGCTACTGCAAAACGCCAGTCGGAGGGCACCCTAATCTACATTGTCGACAAATCGGATCTCTACATCCGAGTTGGCAATGGTTTACGACAAGTCATGGTAAAGTCTGCATTTTTTTTAAGTTTGTTTTTTATAAAGGTGGAAGCTGAAAATGCATGTTCCAAAAGTTGGCAAATGCAGAGAAATGTAATATTATATAATATTACTGAAATTAACTTACATGTGTTCTTATTATTTTACAGCTTGGGGAATATAGACCGTTTTACAGAGATCTGGTAAGTTCTATCTGAATGCATGTTTGAAAAATAACAAAACGTAATACATTTTTGGTAACTACAGCTCTGGAAAAAACAAGAGACCACTAGACCTTTTTTTCCCTTTCCAAAAAAGTCAAAAAATGAAGGTTTTGAGTGAGGGAACAGAAGGATTAAAATTAAGAGACCACTGTAAATTGAACGCTTCTGTTTTCACGAAAAACTTTTCTTTTCAACTTTTTGTGCAGTGGTCTTTTCTTTTTTCCGGAGCTGCCCATACTTGAATGCTCTGCAAGCTAACAGTAAAATTTGAATTAATAATCTACTAGCCCTAAACTTATCCCTTACCCTATAACTTATTCTAAATCTTATCCCAACTGTAACCTTAGCAACAGACGCACTAGTTTGTTGAAAGTATGACTATTTGTTGAGAAGAATACAGTTAGACATTGTTACCTAGACAGATGCATGCAATCAACTATTTTCAATATGCAGTCTGTGATCTGGGGATCCTCCAAGAAAACGTTTTTTATAAGACTCTTAACCATCAATATTTACACAACCTGATGTCACCGTATTGTTCCAAAAACATCTTAACTAATGTTTCTCCAGGACCATCATTGCAACTGACCTGTAGTTAGTTGGTTACCCCAGTCCAAAGACAGAATATTGCCCTGCCCCCCACCCTTTGACCTAACCCTAACCTCAGAGACACCTGTGCCTAATCCTAACCTTAGTGGTACCTGTGTCAACATTAATTATAATGTTGTCGGAACAACACCAACATGGCAACGACATCAATATTTGCTGCTTTTCTCATTCACCTCCATGCCGCATGCTCTTCTTGCCCTACTGGCATCCTCACACCCTCTCCCTCCCTCTCTTTACTCTGAACGCAACAGAGTGAGCATGAAAGAAATATCAGTAAACAAGTTTCTTGCCATGATGTTGAGGAATGGATTACTAACAATTTCTTATCTGAATGGCAATGATTATTATACAAACATTGACTTGCCTCTTGTGCTACTGCATACTTCTATAATCTGGCAGGTACTTATTTACTCTGTCTGCCTAAAAAACTGATGAATGTCACTGCCACCCTTTGCTCATGATGACACTCACTGTGAATGAAAGCTAGCTAATAAAACCGCTTGCACTTTAATCAAACAAACACTAATAATGCCATTTATCATAAGCAAATACAGCTATAGAGTATACTTTACGAATATGAAATCAATGAATATGACTACTGTCTTCAATAATACACATGAAGCGCAACATAAATGATTGACACTTTTTACTCAGACTCCGCATGGGCTTTCTGAAGTTTTTTTCAAAATCATTAACGTAAAACATTTACATTAGTTGAATACGCACATGAACACCATTCTGATGGTAGATTGATTAGCACTCGTCCCTTTTACACCAAAAACCTTTGTTTACACTCCAAGCAATTACTGATGCTTTTTAGCAAACTGTTATTTTTTTCCACAACAGTTCCAACACAAAATGACACGTTTATGTTAAAACTAGCACAATCAATAGGAAGAGATACTTAACACTCATATTACATTTTTGTTTTCCACTTTTAAATACATTTGAAAGTAAAGAGAGGACGAGGTTCGTCATAGCTTGCACCTACCAACAGCAATCAACTGACGGCTTCTGCTGGGGTACGGCAACAACACGTACGCATCACACGCAGAACTGCAGTAAACCGTAGAACTAGAACCGGTAGTAATAATTAAGGCACAATTTGTTAAGTTTAGTTATGGACCAAAGTAACAAAGGCTACCATCAGTAACACACTACGCCGCCAGGGACTCAAATCCTGCAGTGCCAGACGTGTCCCCCTGCTTAAGCCAGTACATGTCCAGGCACGTCTGAGGTTTACTAGAGAGCATTTGGATGATCCAGAAGAGGATTGGGAGAATGTCATATGGTCAGATGAAACCAAAATAGAACTTTTTGGTAAAAACTCAACTCGTCGTGTTTGGAGGAGAAAGAATGCTGAGTTGCATCCAAAGAACACCATACTTACTGTGAAGCATGGGGGTTTATCTACAAAGGAACCAGGACGACGGATCCATGTAAAGGAAAGAATGAATGGGTCCATGTATCGTGAGATTTTGAGTGAAAACCTCCTTCCATCAGCAAGGGCATTGAAGATGAAACGTGGCTGGGTCTTTCAGCATGACAATAATCCCAAACACACCGCCCGGGCAACGAAGGAGTGGCTTTGTAAGAAGCATTTCAAGGTCCTGGGATGGCCAAGCCAGTCACCAGATCTCAACCCCATAGAAAATCTTTGGGGGGAGTTTAAAGTCCGTGTTGCCCAGCAACAGCCCCAAAAAATCACTGCTCTACAGGAGATCTGTATGGAAGATTGGGCCAAAATACCAGCAACAGTGTGTGAAAACCTTGTGAAGACTTACAGAAAATGTTTGACCTCTGTCATTGCCAACAAAGGGTACATAACAAAGTATTGAGAATAACTTTTGTTATTAACCAAGTACTTATTTTCCACCATTATTTACCAATAAATTCATAAAAAATCCTACAATGGATTTACAGGCCTCTCTCATCTTTTTAAGTGGGAGAACTTGCACAATTGGTGGCTGACTAAATACTTCTTTGCCCCACTATATTGTTATTACGGCCTTGCATCAAAACCAGTAGCTTTGAAACCTGAAATTACATGACAAACTAATGTATGATAGGGATTCTACTTGGGATATGCAGATATAAACAAAATCATACAGCCAGACCAAAATGTACAAAGAAAATGTTTTTGTTAATCACAAAAGTCCCAGACTGCACCTTTTATATAGCTATTTAGATACTTCAGCTAATGGTCTAAAAAGGTATTTATGTCATATTAAATGAATAAAGCTTATCTTAATCACTGTTGCTTTCATGCTTTTTACCTCCAGGACAATGAAGTAGCAGAAGTGCAGCCCCCCCCTGTTGTCAACTACCCCCAGTCCCAGGACCATTCAGCTAACAGTGGAGCAGAACGTTTCTCTCAAGGCGGTGCCGCTACCCACCCCATCCAGCCTTCTCATCGCCAGCCTGCTCAGCCCAATATCCGCAACCCTGATCCCAGATACCCCCCTCAGTACGACCCTCATACAGATGGCCGCTACAACCCATTGCATCCTGAGAGCAGGTATCCCACTGAGCCTGAAATCCGATACCCTGTGACCCCCCAGAGGCGGCCCGTTCCTCCTCCTGTTCACCAGCCTTCTAGTCACACACACACATCAGGGCCTGGAGTGAGTATCATATCATAATTGAATTTACCATCTGAGAGAGATGTGTTGAATGGTTTTCATCTATATATTCTGTGGCAACCTAAGCAGTGCTGATTATAAAACTCCAGTCTTTTCCACTCAGCTCCACCTGATAGCACTGAACAGTCCCCACATGGGCAACATGAGGGGCATTCGGGGAGCAGATTTCCTGTGTTTCCAGCAGGCTCGTGCCATTGGCCTGAAGGGCACATTCAGGGCCTTCTTGTCCTCCAAGCTCCAGGACCTCTACAGCATAGTTCGCAAGTCCGATAGAGACAGTCTACCTATCATAAACCTCAAGGTTTGTCAAATAAGTATGACAGAGCGCATGTCTAAACACTGGTAACCAACATATGACACCAAGTCAAAATTTTGTGATGTGAGCCAGACAGGGATTGTTTCAAGAGAATATTTCAGTGTCTTCTTGTATTTCATTTAAACTTGTTTAATTTGTTGATAAACATGCTCTTTCACCTTAGGATCAAGTGCTGTTTAATAGCTGGGAATCTATGTTCAGTAAGTCTGGGGGCAGGATGAAAGAAAATGCACCAATCTACTCCTTTGATGGCAGAGACATCTTCAGAGACAGCGCGTGGTGAGTAGTCATCTCTTAAACACAGTACCATCATCTCAATGATTATGGTGACGGAGGCTACACCAGAGGGATGTCACTTATGACCAATAACTACCAAAGTACTAGACATGCCCCCTTTTTAATAACAAATTCAACCTCACTAATCTCATCCTGTTACAGTAGGAGACAAAAATCTATCAACCAGCTTCATGATATCCTGAAATGCTGGCATGTTTTCATTTGTTTTATGACTACTGCCTACAGTTGTTTTAATGAGGGTATTATGAAAGGAGGAGAACAGATTAATCAATTTTCAAAATAGTTGTGAATCTTTGCTAGACACCATACTCAAATTATTTACACATCTTGCACATCTTGAACATGCAATGCGAATATCAACTCTGGGTAACCATGTGTTATGCAAGCCTCTGGCTAGCACCCTCAAGAAATTGGATACTGTGTATCATGGGGCATTAAGGTTCACTGCTAATGAAAGACCCCTCACCAATCACTGATCTTTATAATGTGGTGAAACGAACTCCCCTTCATACAATAATGATGATGAAACACTGGTAGATTTTTATGTATAAAGCAGTGTTAGGTCTATTGCCTACTTATCCATGCTCATGATACGTACGTTCTGCATAAACATACAGTCTTTGTTCTCAGCTGCTATTATCTTTTTTAGTTCCTATGGCCAGGACTGAAGTGGGAAAAAGATAATTCGGTCTTGGAATGAGCTGCAAAATATTTAAATTTGGAGGAGCGGTTATCTCTGGTTAATTTATTATATAGATACATGAAAATATTGTTGACCGTTGTGATCGTCTTTTTTTGGTTTTGTGGTCTTGTGCATACATTCTGAATGTTGCTACTTCCTGTTGACCTTTTTGCCGGGTCCCTTGTAAAAAACAGTTTTTTGACTCAAGGGTGTTTCTCCTGGTTAAGTAAAGATTTAATAATAATAATAATAATAATGGATAGCAAGTTAACGGCTTAACTAACAGCATTTGTTTGGATTATAAAACATATTTTAGCAGCTGACCAGCTAGCTAGCTCCAAAAGTTTTGGTTAGAGAAGCCATGCCCTGTTGCAGTCTTTCAGATTTTAAGATATCAATGAAAGAACTTATCTTTAGTCTACAAAAGTTCTAAAACCTGTCTGTATCTGCAGACTCTGTGTAAAATTAATGTGCATCTTTCAAGACCATACACATTAAAATTATGCTTTCCAAATGTTTGATTTTAACTTGTGCTATCTAACAAATTATTAATTGTGGTTAATATCAATCTTCTTGCCCAGAAAGTTGGAAAATTAACCACATTAATTCTAAAAGGTAACACTAACAAATCACACTTTATATTCCCTTGGAAATAATTTATACAATGGAAATATGCACACATTTAGTTTCCCTAAGTGGAAAAGATCAAAACGACTGATTCAAAGGAGTTACTTGGCTGCAATGCCAGTGAAAATTGTGAGAATGATACCCTGCCGTTGAACAGAAGTACTTCATACCAACATATATCATGAATGTGGTTTGGTTACAATTTGGGGATATTTTGTTGCCTTAGAGCCTGGCAATCGTGCAATCACTGAGTCTACCATGAATTCCTTATTGATACTAGGTGTATGCACCCTTTCCACAATGTGGAATAGTATTTCTGTTGATTTATGATTAATAAATGATTGCAAAGTATAATGTTCAATGTTGTTTAAGTGAAGACGCATTGCCAATTTGTAAAGGTTTAAAAAAACATTTGAATGAAAAAAAAAACACAGAATTGTGTTTTATCTGGAGGTTATGAAAAACAACACACTGTTTTTTTAGGCGTGTATTTAGAAGAGATGTGAAGCTTTAATTATTTTTATGTTAAGTTCAGCCCACTTCCTTAGAGCAATTTGATTACACACTTTCCATGGCTCTTTCTCATTAACAATATTGGAAATGAGAAATATTTGTGTATGGTAATTACTTATACTTTCAATATTGTTAGTAATAATTACATAATGTGACTAGTTATCAACAGTTTTTCTATTGAAATAAAATTTTCGTTATCAGAAATGAATTGCATCAAACATATCATAACTGATGTATTTTATTTGACACGTCAAAGCAAATTTTAACTGTATTCAGTAAAAGTTGAGTGGTGCCCTTCCTGAACATTTCAGTCATGGTTTGAATGGTCACAGCTCCCATACTTCCTCAAGCTGTTTGGGCTACTTGTGAATCAACAAACAAACTAGCTGATAAATGCATACAATTTTATCCCTCAACAAATTCTCAAAACAACATGATTTGTTTGAATTAGATAACTTAGCTAGGAGTCCAGCTCATGTCATCATATTAGAACTCCTAATTTACTTAACTGTTTTTGTTGATGGTCATGTCATTCAATAATGTACAAGTAGATGCCATAGTAGTTAGCTGGTATATAGACTTTTGCTTGGGGTAACCAAGGGTAAAAGGGCTTTTTGGCTAGCTTACTTAGTTTATAAACTATTATATTATATTATTGTTTTAAGGCGCATTTACACCGAAGACTCAGAAAAATACGAGTTTAAAGTTTCAAAAAACGGTGGTCTGCAACATAGAAACCTGCCAGTTTACGCCACTTCAACTGGATGAGACAGTGTATTGGAACTCTCTGAGGGATATTTCTCTGAGGGATACACCTTGAATGCTTTATCGCAGTGGTTACACATTTACAGGAGGGATCATCTGCTGTCGGACTTGAAAGTCCTCTGAAAGGAACCTAGCATCCAGCATCCAGATGGCTTTGTTGACATGACTGCAATACAATCAGACACAGGGCTTTCAAAAATCTTAAAGGTTTTTAACTTATTTCCTATGAATGTTAATCCTTCTGCTTTTACCCCTTAAAGTGCCAACTTCTTTTCTATTGAAACAATAATAATTTTTATTGTTTGGCATTTCTGATTGGCTGTTGTTTAATATAAGATTTGAATGTTTAATTGCTAGCTGTTTCTAATTGGCTGGTGTATTTTCCCTGGGAAACCAATAAATCAGTATTGTAATTCAGTGATGTGCTTTTCTGATGATTTTTGATGATAACAGTAGTAAAAGCAATAATAATAAACAACAATAATAATAATAATAACAATCATAAAAATAATTACTATTCAGGTGAGTTAGCCTACATCTTATTTGATGGGGGGGCAGTAAGGGACCTGGATAATGGGTAGGGGGCGTTGACCCAAAAAAGGTTGAGAAACACTGCTTAGACCATCTGATCAACTGATCACGTAAATACGCCAACATTTTCAGCCTGAGCATTGTAATGGCTTAAGCAAATACATTATTAATAATAGTCTATAAAAATATTATTTAAAAAAAAATATCAAAACACGACTGCATGGTGGCTTTATGTCAGTTTGAACTGCATGACTTTCTGTTATGTGCTTGTTTTTTTAAGAGCACCTCAATGCAGCATCCTAAAGAGATGGGTGAGATTAAAAGAAATCCATGATATCTCTGTTGTCCCTTTTGTGCAGTTGCAGTTCACTTGAGTGTTTGTAAATAATTCTCTTGAACACAAACTTTTCAATGAACACTCGATAATTGAATGACGAATTGTGGAGTGTTTTGTCAGTCTAAATATACAGCTCCGGAAAAATTTTAGACCACTGCACCTTTTTCTCTCTCTTCCAAAACTGAGACAATGCTTTGTCTTTTTGCCCCCTCATAGACAGGCTATTGCTTTGTCTCTGAGTGTCAGACAAATTGTGCATTATTTTCCTTATAGCGAATAATTACTTTCTCATTTGTAATTGTTGTCAAGCAAGTGCTGTAAGTATTTGTTTATGCATATGTTCTGCCGATGTTTATGACATGATGCTTATTACCATGTCATGTAGTTCTAAATCAACAATTAAACTGTAAATATATATATATTTAGGATTTTTGTATACATGCATGCATAAATACAGTATATATGCATATGCATGTTTTATTAATTAAATGTATATCTACATATGTATGTTTTTCTCAATCAAATGTATTTTGAATGATTTATATAACTTCCCCCAATTTGCTTCCCATTAGGCCAGAGAAAATGGTGTGGCACGGCTCTAGCCCTGAGGGTCACCGCCAGACGGACAACTACTGCGAGACATGGAGGGCCGGAGACCGTGCAGTGACAGGCCTCGCATCTTCACTGCAGTCTGGCCAGCTCTTACAGCAGTCATCCAGCAGCTGCTCTAGTTCCTACATAGTGTTATGTATTGAGAACAGCTATATATCACACTCCAAAAAATAAAATAATACCTGTCCCTGCCAGTTTAGTCCTAGTAAATTCAAAACAATTGTCCAAACAGTCCCATTTCTTTCTCTCCCCCTCACACAAAACACAATGTCCTATGAACTGGGTCTGCAGAGCTGGCCATGCAGAGAAGTTTCCCATTGTCTTCTCCGTCTTTCAAATAATGCCAAAGAGACAGGTCGAACAGGGACGTGTTTAGCCTTTTCTCTGGGCAATGGCACATATTTTTACCAAGGGGTCGAGCAAGAGAAGAGAAGCTAACTGCAGCGACAGCATTTTATATTGTATTCATTCAATAATGATTTGTATATTACATTTTGTTTGTTTTATTTTTATTAATTGATCAATGTTACTTTAAATGTGCTATATTCAACCACTTCTTATAGCTATAGAATGTTTATGTATTGTTTCTCATTGTTTTGTGGTTTAATTAGGGGTACAGCAACCTTTTAAAGACTGTTTTAAGAATTAAGGAAGATAATAGATATTTATTTTAAAATGAAGTTATGTGAGAACATATGATTTGATTTGGAATAGTAACAACAAATGAAAAAAAAAATCCCTAATCCTAATTGTAGTCAGCACTTTTTCACAGACTTTTATAAATGTTCATCGGTGAGGGTGAGTTTCCTAACCTTATACGGAAGAGTTGCGAACATGGGTAGGTTGTTTTAGAAATGCATGTTAAAAAAATTGATAAATTGTTTGCTATTAGCTTTCAAAATATTTTTTTAAATGTTATATATATAAAATGATGACGACTATTAGAATAAATACTGCTAAAATGTACCAGGTTTCAAATGTGTAAAATGTGATTATAAATGATTTCTAAAGTGTACAAAGGATACTTGCAATTTATACTTTGCTCAGTTTAATTGTATATGTCATCAATAGGACATTATCTAATATAAGACTCAAGTCGTAAGGTCTTCTTTAAATGTTAAGCAGATGCTGAGACAAATTGAATTAAAGGGTCAATTTTTCTGTCAATTCAAAACAAATATTCTGTTCATGGTAACCTACTGTACCACTGGTGTTTCACAAGGTTTTATGTTCATTTAGTGCTATTAGAGTGACTGCAAACTGATGATTGAGGAGCCCAATGTATTTTTTTCTAAGTCACTTTGAAATGGCCTTGTGCTATTACATTTGCAAGACATTCTTGGCTAAGGTGCTACTGTTCTGTTTTGACTGGAGCAGTACGAAGCTGTGGATATCCATTCTTTTGTAACCAGTATGTGCTGTACTGTTTCTCAAAAGGCACTGAATAAATGTAATTGTTTTTCTTTCATTCATAACACTGTATTTTTTGCTCATTGTTTCTGTGGCCAATCATCTTTCATATTTGAAAGATGTTACATTATCAGTGATGTTGTTGGTTATTTGTGTACAATGTGAGTGGTTTTACAATCTGTAAAATGATTCGCAAATACACTTGGAATGGATCTGTTCTCTGCTGCCGTCCTGTGGATAGAGCAGTTTGTATTCTTATCCAGAGTTGTGGTCTTCACTCAAAGTCTTAAAGGTCAACAAAGAAGACAGTGATGCCTTAACTGAATTTAATTTACTGGTAGAGTAAAACCAAAATGTTCTAATTATTTACGATGCATTTACTTAATCCCATGCTTGGAAGATTCCTTTGTATGTCATTTCATTCTCTTTATTCTTTCATCTTTTTTTTAATTTTTTTTTACTCATACCCAAGGGATATAGTCCCCTGAGCAGATTAATGGATGTCTCTAAATCATAGACTACCCTTTTTGATGAGATTGCAATCCAACTTCAGCCAATTTATGGCCAACGCGATGGGATTTTGCCGTGTGACCTTGCAAGCATCCCCTTAACAAATCAATGTCCTTAATGACAGAAAAGAGTACTCAAGGTGCCCTGTAGTAAGTCCCTTATAGGCTGTAGTAGGGCTAAAAGCATACTGCATCTCCTCAGTGCGTGTCTACAATATGGTGGTTTGGGCCAAATCTACTGGCACACAGGTCCAAAGAAGTGAAGGAACATGGAGTGCAGATGGATTTCCAGGTCAGCCACATTTTTTTGTCATTGAGGTAAGCGTTCTGTTTAAATGGATGCATTTTGTTTTATTGAACCACGTAGTTTTGAATGATGGACAAGTACACTTATTCCTGCTTGTCTGTGTAATTTTGGTAAATAATTAAACTAATTGCAGTGACGGTGTGGTAAGTGCTGTTCCAGTGTCTTTTTGATTGACAATATCCCTTTAGTGGAACTGACTGCAAACTGATTTGCTTATAATTACTAAAGGAGTACTCTGAAACGTTAACGGTGGGGGATCGGATTCTAAATGAGGATGGCCTCTGAGGCTGAATGGGAGCCTCCCTGATTGTCAGGTATTTCTGCTATAACAAATGAACAGGAATAATTTGGAACACTGATTTACTGCTAGGGTGACATCATTTGTCAAAGGAAATGCATGTCATACATAAAAACTTAAATATAGTAGGAATAAGAAAAAAACTACCTCATGCAATTTAATAAGTTCCACAGCATTCTCTTCAGAATCTCATCCCAGTGAGCAGCAGCATGACTGCCATGGAGCTAATATTAATTGACTGGGAGAGCTCAGTGTTGTCAAGGCTGTCTCTTGTTGAAAGAAAAATAACTTGCATTACATGCTGTTCGCTATTCCTCAAGGTCTTCGACCGAGTAAATCTTTTTTTGGGGGGGAGCATAATTTGCAGTGATGTAGTATCCACATAAGTCTCCTCAACTGAAAGTGGGGGTTAGAACAACCTACAGCTGCAGTGAAGTGCCTTGTGCCTGTCTCAACAGCCTAGCTGCTGTGGCAAAGCTATATTTAGGAACTAGTAAGTAATAACTAAGCACATCCAAATGATCCACACAGGCGGTAATGATACAAGAGCGAAACGACTAGATGTTGGGCTTAATTACATTTGGGACGGAAGCGAAAGCCATGGCTGTCAGAAGAGCTGCCTGTGTTTATAAACCCCAGTGACTCACCCGAGACCATATCCAACCATACATCAGCTAATAAGCAGCGTTTTGTGCTCTTTGTTTCGGAGCACTGTAAAATGGAATGCATTTACAGGTCATTTTAGAAATGTAAGTATTTAACCATGAAGGACCCAAAAATAACAATTTTTGTGTGTTGTGCACTCATGCTGCTTTTAGGTGCGATGTAACTGGCTAGCGGATCGTAGATCAAGTTCCTCTAAAGCAAATATTTCTGAAAAAGGCTGCAAAACTTAAGCAACAGAGGATGCACTTAAATAATACAAGAAACCGCAGTCAAACACTGTTGAGGAAATAGAGATTTATTCATGGCCTTGTTGCATAACATTCACTGAATGCCTCATAGTAACCAAATGCATTTTATATGCAGAGACAAAACATTGTTTAGATAGGGACTGTCCTTCACCTATAGAGTGCAATACACCTTCCTATCACTCCTTCATGGTTTATGGCCTGTCCATACCATATCCTCGTGTCCCTTTAAGAGCTCAATAGACTTGGGTTTACTTATTGACCATACAGTTCTCATCTGTGTTGTTAAATGTGTAATACATCTAGTTTAGAAATCCTAAAAAAGAAAGTGTTTCATGTGTTAATATGGAGGATGTAAAAATGTTTGTGTATTCAAGTGCTGTTATAGATATTAAACTGCATGATGGACTCAACAGTGCATTATTGTGACAAGATAAAGATATGGAGACACTTCAAATATTGCCCCTGGGAACCCCATGTAGCACTTTGCAGTCCCCTGAAAATATATCAACGTAAAATAAATACACTGCTCAAAAAAATTTGGGAAACACAATCATCACAACATAACACTAAGTCAACTAAACTACAGGGATATCAATCTGTCCAGTTAGGATCAGTTGTGAATCAGTGTCACCGGTTTTGGTACAAATAAATGTGAATACAAGAGCACTGGAGAGGCAACAGCAAGACAACACCTAAAAAGAAATTGGTTTTGCATACAATTGCTCTTTCTTTATCCTTCCTGACTGATTCTTTTCTAGTTTAGCAGAATTGACAGCTCAGCAATTGGCGCCCCGTTCTCTTTACAGATGAGCAAGTTCACACTAAGCACATGTGAGAGTCTGGCGACTGGCGTTGTGGTGAACGTTATGCTGCCTGCAACATCATCCATCATGGCCGGTTTGGTGGTGAGTCAGTGAGCGTCTGGGGATACACATCCTAGGAGGGTCACACACCTCCACTTGCTAGACTATGGTACCCTGACTGCTGTTAGGTATTGGGATGAAATCCTCAGACCCACAGTCAGACCTTACTGCTGGTGCAGTGAGATCTGGGTTCCTCCTGGTGTAGGACAATGCCCAGCCTCATGTGGACAGTGTGTAAGCAGTTCCTGGTTGATGGCATAATGCCATTGACTGGCCTTCACATTCCCCTGAATTCAATTGAGAACCTCTGGGAGATTATGCGGCGCCTCCAAGTAGCGCCACAGACTACAGACTCTCACTGATGCCCTGATCCAGGTCTGGGAGGAGATCCCCCAGGACACAATCCGCTGTCTCATCAGGAGCATGCCCAGACATTGCAGGGAGTGCATACAGGCACATGGGGGCCATACACACTACTCAGTCACATGAGTTGCCGTGATGAAATTCACACAGGTTGGAACGGTCTGTGATTTCAATCGAGTTTGAATCCAGCCCTCAGTTTATGATTTTGGTTTCCAATGACCGATGTTTTAATTTTGTTCTCAACTAATTACACAATGTACAGTAAAGGTTTTGATCTTTAATATATTTTGTTAATTGAGACACAGTGTGTGATTTAATTGTTCCCTTTATTTTTGCCGAATCGCGTAAGCGGAGCCGGCTAGAAGAGCAAATGTCTCTTACTGACTACCCCTTGTTAAATAGAGTAGTGGTTAGAGACATGGGCTATGAAACCACAGGTAATGAATGTGACTCCAGTAAAAGTCAACATGCACCTTATGCCAGGACAGACAAGAACTTTGCTGGCTAACTATATGTAGCTATAGGAAGCCTGAAATAAAACAGTTCTGGTTTATTTTTAAAATGTCAGTTATCGTCGTTTTAAGATAAACATTTGAGTATTAGACAAGAGTTTCAGCTTTAATTTCCTGGTATTCACATCTAGATGTGTTAAACAATTTAGGACATATCACCGTTTGTAATAAACCACAGAATGTTTAGGTGAGCAAAAGTAAAGGAACAAACAATCTTAAAGTAAATAACATTTAATATTTGGTGGTATAACCCTTGCTTGCAATAACTGCCTCAAGCCTGCAACCCATCAACATCACCAAACTGTGGCATTCTTTATTTGTGATGCTATTCCAGGCTTTTACCGCAGCTTCTTTCAGTTCTTGTTTGTTTCGGGAGTTTCCCTCTTCAGTCTCCTCTTATGGAGGTGAAATGCATGATCTATTGGGTTCAAGTCAGGTGATTGACTTTGCCAGTCTAAAACCTTCCACATTTTCCCCCTGATGAAGTCCTTTGTTTTTTGTCAGTGTGCTTTGGGTCATTGTCTTGCTGCATGATGAACTTCCTCCCGATTAGTTTCAATGCATTTCTCCGTTAATTGGCAGACAAAATGTATCTGTACACTTCTGAATTCATTCTGCTGTTACATCATCTGCTGTTACATCATCAAATATTAATGAGCCTGTTCCAGAAGCAGCCATGCACTCCCAAGCCATGACATTATCTCCACCATGCTTCACAGATGAGCTTGTATGCTTCGGATCATAAGCAGTTCCTTTCTTTCAGCACACTTTGGCCTTTCCATCACTTTGGTAGAGATTAATCTTGGTCTCATCCGTCCATAAGAGTGTGTTCCAGAACTTTTGCAGCTCATCTCTGTACTTTTGAATATTTCAATCTGGCCTTCCGATACTTACTGCTGATGAGTGGTTTGCATCTTGTGGTGTGGCCTCTATATTTCTGCTCTCTGAGTCTTCTTTGAACAGGGGATTGTGATACCTTCACCCTTGCACTGTGGAGGTTGTTGGTGATCACTTAATGATGTTTTGGGGGTTTTCTTCACAGCTCCCACAATATTTCTGTCATCAATTACTGATTTTTTTCCCTGGCCGACCTGTTCGAAGTCTGTTGCTCAGTACACCAGTAGTTTCTTTCCCAGGTCATTCCAAATTGTTGTGCTTGCAATGCCCAATGTTTGTCCAATGGTTCTGGTTGAGCTTGACAATGACTTGCTTTTCTCCCATAGACAGCTCTCTGGTCTTCATGTTGGTTTATCCTCTTTAACAAGAAATGCAGTCTTAATAGGTTTAAACCAAGGATGGAAACTTAGACTAGTCATTCAGAGCAATTTAATGTTTGAACAATAAACCAAAAAGGCAACAAGAAACATCTGTCAGTCACATGTTCCAATAGTTTTGCTCACTTGAAAAACGGGTGGGTTCAAACAAAGGGTGGTATGTCCTGAGTTGTTTAACACATCTAGATGTGAATACCAGGAAATGAAAGCTGAAATTCTAAACTCTTTTTTCATACTCATCTTTTGATCTTAAACCCAAATGTCTTCAGTGAACAACAAAGAAAAAGGAATTTGTCTTATCTTTCCAATACTTTTGAAGGAGAATGTATGTTAAAAGATATTCAATGTCATTCACGAATAGCTAATTAGCTGTTAAAACGGGCCAGTGGTAAAAGAGGATTTGTTCAGAATATAACAAAACTTCACTGCCTACAAACCGCCGTTGCTACAACCTTCTGTAACGCTAATGAAACAAGGTTTTGTTAGCGTTATTTTAGCAGCAGGATATTATGCAGGCAGCACTCAAATTTTCATGATCACAATGAAAGCCATCACTGACATAGCCATCAAGTGGCCTTTTATTGCGGCCAGCCTAAGGCACACCTGTGTAATACTCATGCTGTCTGATCAGAATCTTGATATGCCAAACCTGTGAGGTGGATGGATTACCTTGGCCAAGTGCTCACTAACACAGATTTAGATAGATTTGTGAATAATATTTCAGAGAAATAGGGCTTTTGAGTTTAGCTTATGAGAAATGGGGGCAAAAAGTGTTGCGTTTAAAATTTTGTTCAGTGTAGTTCAATAATGGCTTTTATTGTGAAAAAGAAAATCAGATTTAGCGCTGCTAGCATAAAATCCAGCTGCTAGAAGAACGTCTTACTGTTATATTGCGACTATTTCTGGTGGATTTTTGAATGATAGCCATGGAATCGCCTTGGAAAAAGATTGGCAATATAGTTGGTCACACTGAAGAGCTCAGGGACTTTGGCATTGTCATTGGATGCCACACACTAGCAATAAGTCATTTTGTGTAATATCTGCCCTGTAAGTGTTATTATTGTGAAGTGGAAGCGTCTAGGCCCTACAACAGCCCAGCCACGAAATGGTTGACCATTCAAACTCACAGTGGGCCTGCCGAGTGCTGAAGTACGTAGCATGTAAAATTTGACTATCTTCTGTTGCATAACTTACCACAGATTTCCAAACTGCCTCTGGAAGCAACATCAGCACAAGAACTGTGCTTCGGGAGATTCACCAAATGGGTTTCCATAGCCAGGCAGCTGTATGTAAGTCTCATATCAATGTGCAATGCCAAGCGTCGGCTGGGGTGGTGTAACGAACACCACCACTGGACTATTGAGCAGTGGAAACTTGTTCTCTGAAGTGATGAATCATGCTTCACCATCTGGCAGTCTGGTGGATGGCTGTATGTATGTCGGATGCCATGAGAACGTTACCTTACTGGAATGCATAGTGCCTACTGTAAAATTTGGTGGAAGACATAGACATGGCTCGGCGAGGTTGGTCTGTGCCAATATGTAAATAAATGTGCTCAAATAAGCGCTGAGAGCTACTTTAACTTAAGAAAAATAATTAGCTGTCCCAATATTTGAGGATTGCACTGTATTATGAACAAGAAAAAGTGCATGTTAAGAGACGCATCCGTTTAACAGCAAATCAACTTGTAATTATTATTTCAGTTTCAAAGAATAAAGGCACAATTGTTTGTAGTAAGGGGATTTACAGGGAATGCAATGTTAATACAATGTTTTACAATTATTGCATAAAGACACATTTTCTAATTCAATTTTATCCAATTCCATGAAGAAAATAAAGCATGGGCTAAAATATGCTGAATATTTTAGGGTTTATTCTTTGTAAAGCAAGTGGGAAAAAAATCACTGTATATCCCATGGTGATCTTCTGACATTTAAGTACTCCTTTATTCTTTAAATGTTTAATGAGGATGAGGTTATCTTAAGTGGCTCCTCCTGGCATCACACAGCCATAGCTTGATCAAGAGTGACTCAGACTGGATGCTCCCCTGTATTCCAATGCCAAGCCCATATATGAAATGGGAACAAACATTTTCTCCTTTTGGAATGTTACCACCCAAAAGTTCCTTTTTGTGATGAGAAAGCAAAATAATGTCTTTCACCTGGGTCTGAACATTTTGAAAACGCTAAAGCACAAGCATCAATAGTCATTTGCATAATTACATTTTTTATTGAAAGGTGTATTTCAACACCCATACACTCACATTGCCCAACTGCAGTTGTCTTTCAACACAGTTTGAATTTTAGTTTATTTAATGTGCTTCTAACAATATAAAAAATGCAACCACATGAATATAGCTGCTTTTATTCATTGTTCCTCATCACTCTTCACCAAAACATTTTCACCACTTAAGTACCATCAATCCATAATTTACCCAGACCAAGTTCACTGGTTCATAGTTATCTTGAACATATTTCTTATAGCTCACTACCCTCTCCATAATGTACAGCTTGCCACATATCCAATGTGACATCTGCTTCCATCTCCCATGCATTTTTTATGGGCCTCTCATCCCACCCCACTTACATATAACAGACCCTTTTGTAACTGGTCCTCTGTAACTCAGCAGGTGGAGTATGTCCCTTGCAGTCCAGAAGGTCATGGGTTCGCACTTGGGGCTGAACATATGTAAATGAATGGACATATGTTGCTGTGGACAGAAGCTGAACGTTATGTGTTGGATATATACTGGTGTTGATTCAGAATACCCTGGACCTTGGAATAATGTTGGAATAACATTAGTTTGCTATGTTTGACAGGTTACAAAATTTCCAAATTCCCTTTCCTAGTCTCCCCCTGCAATTTATGATTTTGACATTCGCCGATCCCAACAACTCCACAGCAGGCTTGTGAGTCTTCCTTAGCCTTTCTGCTTCCAAGCACCCGTACCAAATGTACAAACCAAGCACTTTCCACCCTCCTCCATCTTGCTTCACTGAAGACCGGGTTTGTAATTACTGCCACATTAAAGGCCATGTGATTGCTTGTTGTTCTAAACTGCAGTGCAAGCCAGCAGCATTGAGGTCACCCTGGTCACCAAAACCAGTTGGTGCTATTCAAACCTGTCCTACTGTCTCTAGTTCTGTCTTCTATGTCCAGTGACCCATTCTATGAGCCCTTTGTTTACAGGGGCTGTATCTCTGGTGGAAGATGCTGGATAGCAGGTGCCTGTTAGGATTCTTAGGGATACTGGAGCGCCAGAGTCTGTAATCCTGGCAGACGTGTTGTCCTGGTCTGAGAAATCCTGATGTGGGCACAATATTTTTCTGCAGGGTAATGAGATGGTTTATGTACCCCTACCCTTGCATTTGATATATATTATCTCTGAGCTGGTCAGTGGGCAGTATAAGGTTGTGTTGCAACAGTCTTCCAGTTAAAGGGATATAATTTATAATGAGGTTTGACTTTGCAGGAGGTCTGGTCAGACCTGTAGTCCAAGTCGTGGGCAGTCCCGACACGCAGTCCCGACACACACACACTCAGTCCCATCAGCCCCATGTTGGATAACCCATATCCGTCTGTTCCAGGCCCAAGCATGGACTGTGGGTGACCTGGTAGGTTATAAGACACAAGCACAGATGATGTTGTGTATAATTTGTCTTCCCCAAAAGTCCAGATTGCTCTCACTACCTGGGGTGAGAAACTAATACCCCTGACACACAACAATATGGTTCGGACGCAAAAGGCGGACCCCAGTTTAAATAAATGTTATGGCTCAGTGTTGACGACCCAACAGCAGGCTATGCCGCATCAGGTAGGGTATCTTTTGGAGGATGAACTTTTACTTTGTAAATGATCCACCTGCATGGAACCTGACAATGCATGGAGCTCAATGTTTCAAACTGTGGTGCCTGCTACGTTTAGGAAACATTCTTTCATTAGCTCATGATGTTCACTGGTCAGGACATTAAGGGGTTACTATGACTGTGTAACAGAATTTCTTTGGCCAGCATTAGAGAAAGATCTAAAAAATAGGTCACACTTGTCCAGTTACCGTTAAGCCTAATCAAGTCATTGCGTTGGCACCCCGGTACCTGATGCCTGTGATGGGGGAGTCATTTGAAATAGTTACTGTGGACTGTGCTGGTCCGTTGCCAAAGACAAAATCTGGTGACCAGTTTCTGTTAACCATTATGTGTGCCACTCTCTGCTACCCAGAAGCAATACTGCTTAGGCAAATTACAAATAAAGTATTATCATCACTAACAAAGTTTCTGTCTTTGGTCTACCTAAAATAGTACAGATAGAACAGTGTACAAATGTTGTCTAACTTATTTTACCAGGAACTGATTACTCTAACTGTCAGGCACAAGGTGTCCATCCTGAGAGCCAGGGTGCACTAGAACATTGGTCCCAAACACTCAAATCCATGTTGTGTAAGAACTGTGCTGACCCTGCAAGAGATTGGGATGAATGTGTCATTCGTTTTATTTGCCATTCGTAAGACCATCCAGGAGTCCAATGGATTCAGACAGTGTGGCCAAACACAGCCCGATGCTTGGCCACACTCTATGTGGGCTGATGACGGTATTGAAAAATCACCTGCGGCGCGAAGACTGCTCCTTGACGAGTGTCCTGGATAATGTGAGTCATGTTTGGGAGTGGTTGTACTGCCTGTGCCCTGGCAAAGGCAGCGCTGTCATCTCCAGGGAGAATGAAGAAACACTACAACCGCAAAGCAGTGGGTCATTTGTTACATCCTTGTGAGCACATTATGGTTTTGTTACACATCCCTGGTTCATCCTTGTCAGCCTGATTCTCTGGTTCATACAGAATAACGGAGATGTTTAGTGACGATGCCTTTTAGAAAACGCCCGTCCCGGGTGTCACGTTAATGTTTAAACTATCTGAAATACAGATGACGCTAATTTAATTCCAGACCCAAAAGGGCGGCCCTTGATGAGGCATGCTGTGTTATACTGCGGCAAGTTGCAGTGCTGTGGGGGGTGAACAAAAACATGAAATCAAACATAAGAATGGCCACCAGGAGGCATCTGAGAACATCGACACCCGCCTGAAACTGCTGTTATTCAAGCTTGCTTCTGTATATGTATGGGCAGAATAAAACAAAAAAATCGGAGGAATATTGTGTACAATCCTATTCATGGATTGCTATGTTACTGTGTTTGATTCCATGTTGCTGTGTTGTTTTGCTTGATTAACTGTTATTTCTGAGAACTGTTTAGTTAGTTTAACTGCCAACCTTGGTCACATGACTCATGTCTTATTGTGAGAGTGAGCAGAGGCTCGCTGTCTTCTTGTGATACTGTAGTGAGTAAAGACTCGCTGTTTTCATGGCAATAGATCATACAGGTCACCCAATATCATGCTTTTTAATATGCTATTGATATATTTACTTATTCATTTGTCATTTTTCCCTCCAGACATTTTGGCGGTTAATATTTTTTAATCTGCCAGATTCCCCTGAGAACGGTGAAAAGCCGCATTTGCCAGATAACCGTTTTCCTTGACAGGCTAATTGTTTAGTGTAATAGCTACATTTGATGATTTTGGCTACATGAAATGCCAAATCTTCTGTCAAATAATCAGGGAATATGAATGGTATAGGCTATGGTGTAGGCTATGTTTGGGGGAGTAGGGCTCTGTGTTTTCTTTCTATAGTTTGACCCCGTTCATTGGGCGCTTCTGATCTAACCTGTGGTGTTACTTGGTGTATGTAGTAATAATAATAATGCATTAGAGCCGCTGCTCCTTTGCATTGAAAGGAACCAGTTGAGGTGGTTCAGGCATCTGGTAAGGATGCCCCAGGACGTCTCCCTAAGGAGGTGTTCCAGGCACGTCCAGCTGGGAGGAGACCTCTGGTAGGCCCAGGACAAGGTGGAGAGATTATATTTCGATATTGGGAACGCCTCGGGATCCCCAAACAGAGCTGGCAAATGTAGCTCGAGTAAGGGAAGTTTAGGGTCCACTGTTGGAGCTGCTGCCCCCGCGACCCAACAACGGATAAGCGGATGAAGATGATGTATTTATATAGAACTTTTCAAGGGCCCAAAGATGCTTTACAAAATGGAAATGAAACAGAAACAAATAAAAAATGACCATGAGAAAACAAAGAAAATTAAGAGAATGGGATTGGGCATGGCCAGGGGTAGGTGATTTTGAACAGATTCTTGCGGCATTGCTGGAAAATGGAAATAGTCTCAGTGACAGATGGTTTTGGGGAGAGGGTTCCAGAGCCGACAAGAAACCCTTGAGGATGCCCTGTCACCAAAGCCTTTGAGCTTGGACTTATGAAATGCCTGCAGTACCGGAACACAGTGAGTGTGTAGGTTGATATGGAAGGTCAGAGAGGTAGACAGGCGGTATTGTTAAGGGCTTCATATATCAGTAGGAGGATCTTGTAACCTATGCGTTGGGAGATAGGAAGACAGTGTAACTCACAGAGGATAGAGGTGATATGCTGTCAGGACTTTGTGTGAGTGAGTAGTCAAGCCTAGCAGTTGCTTCAATGCATTTAGGGGTGTGGTCCTGGTCAAGACAATCTCCTGTACTCCAAACTGAATGTCAGAATGGGAAAGAAAGGCGATTTAAGCAATAAATCTAAAAACATCCAGTATGCGGCAGTCCTGTGGGCGAAAATGCCTTGTCGATGCTAGAGGTCAGAGGAGAATGGGCGGACTGATTCAAGCTGATAGAAGAGCAACTTTGACTGAAATAACCACTCGTTACAACCGAGGTATGCAGCAAAGCATTTGTGAAGCCACAACACGCACAGCCTTGAGGCGGATGGGCTACAACAGCAGAAGACCCCACCGGGTACCACTCATCTCTACTACAAGTAGGAAAAAGAGGCTACAATTTGCAAGATCTCACCAAAATTGGATAGTTGAAGACTGGAAAAATGTTGCATGGTCTGATGAGTCTCGATTTCTGTTGAGATATTCAGATGGTAGAGTCAGAATTTGACGTAAACAGAATGAGAACATGGATCGATCATGCCTTGTTACCACTGTGCAGGCTGGTGGTGGTGGTGTAATGGTGTGGGGGATGTTTTCTTGGCACACTTTAGGCGCCTTAGTGCCAATTGGGCATCGTTTAAATGCCACGGCCTACCTGAGCATTGTTTCTGACCATGTCCATCCCTTTATTGCCACCATGTACCCATCCTCTGATGGCTACTTCCAGCAGGATAATGCACCATGTCACAAAGCTTGAATAATTTCAGATTGGTTTCTTGAACATGACAATGAGTTCACTGTACTAAAATGGCACCCACAGTCACCAGATCTCAACCCAATAGAGCATCTTTGAGATGTGGTGGAACGGGAGCTTCGTGCCCTGGATGTGCATCCCACAAATCTCCAACTGCAAGACGCTATCCTATCAATAGGGGCCAAATTTCTAAAGAATGTTTTCAGCACCTTGTTGAATCAATGCCATGTAAAATTAAGTCAGTTCTGAAGGCAAAAGGGGGTCAAACACAGTATTAGTATGGTGTTCCTAATAATCCTTTAGGTGAGTGTATTTATGTATTATTAGCATAACAGTTGAAATTATGGTTGAAGTGACAGACGATATGACCAAGGGAAAGATGTAGATGATGAAGAGTAGGGGACCAAGTACTGGGCTCTGGGGGACACCTTGAGTAACTGGCTGAGCCTGAGTTTAGGCCTTTGAGTGAAATGTAATGGGTTCGGTTAGTGAGATAGGAGTTCAGCCAGGGGAGTGCAGTTCCCTCAATGCCCTGCCCCTTGAGCCTGGTGAGCAGAACTTGGTGGTTAACAATGTCAAAGGCAGCACTCAGGTCTAGGAGAATCAGGATGTTGAGGGAACTGGCATCAGCAGCGAGGAGAAGGTCGTTGACAACTTTGAGGTGTGCGGTTCCTGTGCAAATGATAACAGGAAAACAGACTGAAGAGGCTCATACAGATAGAATTTGAGGAGTGAGATTGAGTTGTGAGGCAACAATTCTTACAATAGCTTTTGCCAGGAAGGGGAGGTTGGCAATGGGGTGGTAATTTAGGATGGTGTTGTCTAGTCCAAGTTTCTTAGGTGAGTCATTGCATTAGCTAGTTCCTTGTTCCTTGTTGTTAGCTTGCTTCGATTGGTTATTAGCTGGCTCCACTTAGCTGTATGGTAGCTGCAGTCAAGTATTCATTCTTGTTATTAATTTGCTGGCTTGCTCAGCCATGTTCTATTTGTGTTAACATTAAGGTAATTTGTTAAACTATCACTATCTAGCCTTATAATGTTTTTAGTGTGATTATATTATGAAGTTTATATTACTTAGGCTATTGTTCATGCAAACATCTAGGTACTGTACATGAATGGATGTCCTGTATCAACCTTCACAAATTCCAGTACAAACTGTGTGTTAAACTAGTTTATGTCCTAGGTCAACATAAACAACAACAAATAAGTACAATATGTAAATTAATGCATTTGTAAACCATTAATAAAGAAAGTGTTATCATTATTAGCCATGTCTTTGTTCATCATTCGTTCAAGGTAACTACTGCATTTGTTAGTTCATGTACCCTAATCGGAAAGTGTTACCAAAGTAGGATTGGTGAAATAAAAAATGTGGAAACATTTTTTGTGCAAAAACATATTTATTACATTAAAGGAAATCTCTTGCTTTTGATAAGGTATTTAAAAGCATTTGACATACTGAAATACATCTTTATGACAAATCCTAATTGTAGCACTGTAGTTGAGGTCAAGAAAAATATTCAATCAGCAAATATCACTCCTGTGTTCTAAGGGCACATTGTGTTTGCTAATCCAAGTATATTATTGTAAAAGGCTAATTGATCATTGGAAAACCCTTTGGCTATTATCTAGGCACCAATTAAAACTTTTGTATTGATTAAAGAAGCAATGAAACAAGCCGTTTTGACTACTGAAGTATCTGGAGCATCACAATCAGCACAATTCTGGGTTCAATTAGAGGCTCAAAATGTCCAGAAACAAATAACTTTCTTCTGAAGCTCTTCAGTCTATTCTTTTATGAGAAAGTAAGGCCAAAAAGACCCAATTTCTTTTGATGAAAGAAATGGCCAAAAAACAAAAGCTCTCGTACAGTGCCTTTAGTGCTCCCTTCACAGAATAGAAATATTCTGTGTAGAATAGAATATAATCAAAATAGAAAGGGGCCTGGTGCCCAACTGAGCAAGCGGACAAATATGTTAGTGTCTTGTTTCAGAAATGTATGCCTCACAGGTCGTCAACAGGTACCTATAGTACTCAGCGACAAGAGTGAAGTGGCCATTCCAAGATCCTGGCCTTCTAGGCAGAGTTACAAAGAAAAAGCCATATCTCAAACAAGCCAATAGAAAGAATAGTTTAAGATGGACAAAAGAACACAGACAATTGGGAAAAGGAAAACAATGTTTGTTTGAGGTGGTCCGATCAAAAAGAAGAACATTCATTGGATGCCGACCAAATGACAAGATGCTGGAAGTGTGCTTGATGTCAAGCATGTTGTAGGCACTATGATGATCCAGAGGTGTTTTGGTCTTAGTAAAGTGGGAGATTTGTACAGGGTCCGTTCATTTCAGAAAGATATCACTTCCTCTAGGTATCGCACTAATAAGTAACACGATTTCAGATGACACCATAGTGGTTGACCTGATCAGTGACTGACGAGTCAGCCCACAGGGAGAAGGAATGCTGACAACAACCTGACCCTCAACGCAAAGAAAACCATGGAGCTCATTGGATTATGGGAAGTCTTAGGGCTGCAGACACACCCCAGTTCACATCGACAACAGTGAGGTGGAGCGTGTGTCCAGCTTCAAATTCCTCTGTGTTCACATCTCCGAGAAGCTCTGCTGAACCCTCAACGCGTCATCCCTGGTCAAGAAGGCGCTGCAGCATCCGTACTTTTTGAGAAGGCTGAAGAAGGCCCATCCAAGATCCTTGTGAACGTTTTCCGCAGCACTATCCAGAGTATACTGCGCCAGTGTGGTTTAGCAGTTGCTCTGTAGCCGACACGATGGATCACCGTGTTCAGGCAGGCAGGACAAGTCTCTTTGTTCTCACAAGCAGGCTCAGAAACAGTTTCTTCCCATCTGCTGTAACCCTGTTGAACTCTGTGACCCATCACTAACCATACCCCACCCTGCTGCTCTGGCATCTTGTTGCACTACTCTCACTGCCGCTATCCCTGCATTTCATTTGCACATGCCACCTAGCATTCTCAACTTGCCTTCATTGCACACTTAGAATTGCCATCATACTTGCATTTTTCAGTTGCTACATATACAGTACAAGTATACCTCTGGACCCCATTGCAGCTATCTCTGTACATGCTACCTTACTCTTTCAACTTGCCTAGATCAAACATTTAGAATGTAATTTCGAATTGCCATTTTTTCACGCAGAACTACTTATTCCACTTCACATACACTATACTTAATCTATTTTCTTTACTCCTCTATTTGCCTTAATTGCACTAAAATATTATATTTTGCTATTATTTGTAATATATACTCAAAAAATGTATAAACTGCCATTTAGTTTACTGTTTAATGTTTAATCTAGGTAGTACTAAATACCAAGATTGACTATTAAGTAATTATATTTAAGCCAACCAAATGGGCTCCCTCGAAGCCTGGGCCGGCGACAATGTTACCGGTTGCCCCTCCCCCCCGTCACGTCTATGCCTGGTGGTAATCCTTTTGGTTGAATAAATTAATGTAGACATTTCTTGTAACATCTAACAGTCTCTTACATCCACTTGGAGGAATCTTTTAGTTCTTTACAGTATTGCTTTAACCGTGTCATGTTTTCTTGCATGCATTTTTTTTATACTGTGTCAGGCTTTCTTTTATGCACAGCCTGCTTCAAGTTCTCCCACAGAATTGCAGTAGGATTGAGGTCCAGTCTTTGACTTCATGCCGCCTGGCACTTGACCTCCTCCCTGTAGTCTGACCCGTCATTGTCCTAGATCAGGCCTAACACTGTGGTGTCATTTGCAAACTTGACGATGGTGTAGGAACTGCATGCAGGAACGCAGTCGTGGGTGTAGAGGGATTACAGGAGGGGGCTCAGCACGCAGCCTTGTGGATCACCAGTGTTCAGGACCAGGGTGGAGGAAGTGAAGTTGTCTAACCTGACACACTGGGGTCTGTTGGTTAGGAGGTCCAAAGTCCAGTTGCAGGGAGAGGGGCTGATCCCTAGGTGGTGGTTTGTTGACCAGTCTAGAGTGGATAACATTGTTGAATGCTGAGCAAGTCTATGAATGCAATCTGAACCAGCAGCCTTACAGGCATTCACCCTGCTCAGTACAGACAACACATATGCGATGGATAGTCTGAGGGGGAGGTTGTCTGTGGGTAGCACAGTTTTAATGTCTGGGTCTTTGTTGTCTTTGTTGAAGCGAGTGTAGAACCTGTTTAACTTGTCGGTGATGGAGACGTCGCTGGTTGTGGGAGTAGGGTTCTTTGGCTGGTAGTCTGTAATGGCTTGGATGCCCTGCGTCAGGGTTCAGAGTTGTTGTTAAAGTGCTTCTTCAATCTTCAGTTTGGGGTCATATATGACTGCCTCTTCCCTGCATAAAGTAAACACATACAGTACACCTTAAATTCAGATCCTTATATCAGAGATAATATTCAATGACTCTGATTGATTTACATGATAACAGCTGTCAATGACTGATTTAGAAATGGAGTGTGAAGCCAAATGATCTGACCCTGGCATCATACTGCCATGTGAGTGGTCAGGAAGATTTGGAACAGATTCAACCAGTGTAGTTGTAGAAATCGTTCTTGAACATGTTGCTGGTACTCACACACTCCGTTGTCTGTGTCCAGTCAGTGACGTGATGAATCATCAGAAAAGGGGTTGTGATGCCCCGTTCTGTTGAAAGTATAACTGCAGAACAACAATTAGGATTTCATCCTCTTGGTATCGTTCCGTCAACTCCCAATATTTAAGACAATAGATCAGTCTGGAAAACTTGTGGATCTTAGAAGTTCCATCATTAGAGTGAAACTTACACCTTATTTAGACAGGTTTCCATAATAGTCTGTCAAATGTCCTTTTCCATCCAGAACTAGCTTGCTTTATGTTTCATTCAGTGTGTTATATCTATGCCCGATAGCACATCGCAGTGGAAAGTGAATCCATTGTACATCAGACTTTGCTTAGCCAAAACAAAAAATGGTTACGTCTATGTCATCTTAGTAATAAGAGAAACACAAAAAAATAACCAATGGATAAAAAAATCTTTATTAACCAAAGCCTATTAGGCATTTGAAATAAAATCAAAAATTTTCTTGTAGAGGATTAACTCACTTTGGCTGTTTTTCACCCTTTTTGTCATAATTTCACATGATACTGTTATCTCAATCTTTTGTCCAAAACCAAATTGTAACATATTAGAACCAAACTGCACATGGAAAACCATGTTATTTACTAAATTAAAAAAAATTATTACCCTCTGTGTATTGAGAGAGAACACACACACACACACACACTATTCAGTCCTCATGGGACACAACATATCTCCTTAACTCTCACCATGTGGATTCTTCATTCTACCACTTATACTATATATAAGGAGACAGAAAACACAATATTTCAACTGTTTGTCAGAAAACCAAGAAAACTATTTCACCAGATTAGAAAATCATAATTTTACCAAGTTCTAATTTATCACTAGGGTTAGATGCACCCACGTGTGCTAGTGAAAAGCTCAGCAGGCAACATATGGTTACCATACGGTGGGCCTGTTAAAACGTACCTACATTGTCCCCCTTGAGGTGTTAAGGTTTTAACTCTTATCATCAACGCAATAAATATGATTGATTTAATATTACACACTGAACATGACAAAGCACAACAAAGCAGGCTACTCAGTGAATACGTATTAAAACATGTTTAAGCATGACAGAACAAAACATTTCAAATGTCTATTAGAACATGATATATACCATTTAAGTGCTTTCATGTTCCAACTCTCTGTGCATCATGTCTTTTTCCTTTGATTCTTCTTGCGACATTCATTCTGCCAATGGCCAGGGATTCCTCAATAGTGATATTTCAATGGGCTTTGAGTGTCTTTGGATGTTTTTCCAGTAAATTTTTCAACTTGTCAAGTCCTTTTTTAACTTGCCATTTGTTCAGCCATTTGTTCAGCCGATGCCCGAAAACACTCTTTCTCCTTCAAAGATATTTCAAGACCATCTTTGAGGAATTTCTCATTCAATTTTTTTTCTGATAACACAATCAACAACCAACATGTTTTTTCTAATTCATCAGGCATTCTTTGAATTTCTTCCCATATTTTCTTTATAATTATTATTTTTTTTTTATCTTCTGGAACAATGGCATATTTTTTAATGATCACTTGGCGACAGTCATCTATTTTCAAGCTCTTTTTGATGTCATCAGCTATTTTCTCCATTACAACGTGTATGGCTGCAGTCCTCATTTTTACCACGTTGTTCGTAACTTAAAGAAGTCATTTTCTTTACTTTCCCTTACTTGTACAAGATATAAATTATATCTACACATGTGTCAACCTGCAATCTGCCAAGCAAGGACTTTGTGATGAATAACAAAGGTTTCTATAACAAAGAGTGGCCTATATTAGGTCTTGTAATACACATGTGACACACTTACTATTCAGTCTAGTAAGCACTTCCCATCACAACAGGGAAGGTTCAGTATCTTCTGTAGAATCTCTGGACTAAGACTAAGAAAAAATCTTTCAGTGTCAACGTGAGTCTTGCGTGTCCTCACCACAGGTTTCCATTGCCTAAAAAGCGACATATCTAGGTCTTCTTTTGTTCCAGATGTGTTCTTCTTGATACTCATGCAGATTTAACAGACTTGTTCTTTTAGAGTGGTTTGACACAGCAATCAATCCATCTATCTGGGTCACGGCACCATCTCTCAGATTCTGTCCATTTGATATCCATTAACAAAATTAATGCAACCAGAAGTCATGGGAGAGCCATAGTGGGCGGTCAATGATTGTAGCCAACCATTCATTACATAATCTA
The DNA here is from genome assembly GCA_016801105.1 of Esox niger. Classification (NCBI taxonomy): domain Eukaryota; kingdom Metazoa; phylum Chordata; class Actinopteri; order Esociformes; family Esocidae; genus Esox; species Esox niger. The sequence goes on from JACXGJ010000157.1 coordinate 136,040, forward strand.
TTATCCTCCAATAAGAAAGGTTTATCCTACATGGTACACCTTGTATGGTATTTTCAACCTCCCCCATGGTCCCTGGGTCTATCAATATAATCTATGAAAGTCATGATTTGCAGTTCCTAGCAGGAGGTGTGGACAGGGTGTTTGGGGCCTATCAGTAATGGCCACCACATCTATTGCCAGTTGTTCAGCGTTAGTCAGCAAATATAAGTTGCGTTAATTTTCTCATGCCATTTCCTGTCACAGCTCAACAGTCTATCGTGGTGTGTTAATGATTTACCTGTTGGTTTGTGGCCTCTCTCTGCCTCATTGATTGTTTGTTAAAGTCTATTACTTTCCTGCCATGATGATCATATCATAAACCACATTCTTAAAATAATAAACACACTTTTAGGACCCATGGCTACATCTAGATGATAAAAAAAAAAATCTAAGTTAAGAAACAAAATGCCAACTGTAGGGTGGAGGTTGTTACCAAGATTAAGAACCTCAACTACTTGGCAGTGGCTCTTCCATTATTAAGCTAACTACTGACTCTAATGTTTGTTAGATAAAACCTGAAAAAAAGGATAGCCACATAACTAAATCTTAACAACGTCTTCTTTGCCAGAAGAAAGTATATACAGTGGGGCAACAAAGTATTTAGTCAGCCACCAATTGTGCAAGTTCTCCCACTTAAAAATATGAGAGAGGCCTGTAATTTTCATCAAAGCTACATTTCAACTATGGGAGACAAAATGAGAAAAAAATCCAGAGAATCACATTGTTGGATTTTTAATGAATTTATTGGTAAATTCTTCTGTAAAATAAGTATTTGGTCACCTACAAACAAGCAAGATTTCTGGCTCTCACAGACCTGTAACTTCTTTAAGAGGCTCCTCTGTTCTCCACTCGTTACCTGTATTAGTGGCACCTGTTCGAACTTGTTATCAGTATAAAGATACACCTGTCCACAACCTCAAACAGTCACACTCCAAACTCCACAATGGCCAAGACCAAAGAGCAGTCAAAGGACACCAGAAACAAAATTGTAGACCTGCACCAGGCTGGGAAGACTGAATCTGCAATAGGTAAGCAGCTTGGTGTGAAGAAATCAACTGTGGGAGCAATTATAAGAAAATGGAAGACATACAAGACCACTGATAATCTGCCTTGATCCGGGGCTCCACGCAAGATCTCACCCCGTGGGGTCAAAATGATCACAAAAACGGTGAGCAAAAATCCCAGAACCACACGGGGGGACCTAGTGAATGACCTGCAGAGAGCTGGGACCAAAGTAACAAAGGCTACCATCAGTAACAAACTACGCCGCCAGGGACTCAAATCCTGCATTGCCAGACGTGTCCCCCAGCTTAAGCCAGTACATGTCCAGGCCCGTCTGAGGTTTGCTAGAGAGCATTTGGATGATCCAGAAGAGGATTGGGAGAATGTTTTATGGTCAAATGAAACCAAAATAGAACTTTTTGGTAAAAACTCAACTCATCGGGGTTGGAGGAGAAAGAATGCAGAGTTACATCCAAAAAACACCATACCTACTGTGTAGCATGGGGGGTGGAAACATCATGCTTTGGGCGTCCTTTGTTTTTCTGCAAAGGGACCAGGACGACTGATCCGTGTAAAGGAAAGAATGAATGGGGCCATGTATCGTGGGATTTTGAGTGAAAACCTCCTTCCATCAGCAAGGGCACTGAAGATGAAACGTGGCTGGGTCTTTCAGCATGACAATGATCCCAAACACACCGCCTGGGCAACAAAGGCGTTTTAACTGTACCTAAAATTTCTAAACAAACAGCCGGAGGCAGGGCTTTCTCATAGAGTTCCATTTCTTTGGAATGACTTGCCAATCAAAATTAAAAATGCAGACTAAGTGCAAACCTTCAAGCATCTACTAAAGACTCATCTCTTCAGCCTGGTCTATGATTAAGTGTAGTCTGGCCCAGGGGTGTGAAGGTGACCAGAAAGGCCTGATACTGTCCACCCTTGCTGTCTTGCCAGGTGGGTTCTCATCGCCACTGGGATGCCCTCCCTGCAATGCCATTCGGGGGCGGAGTCACTGGCTTGTTGTTGTCTCTCTTTGCACACTTGTGCAAGTGGGCTGTGCCCTGCTGGCAATACTCGGCCCCTCATTCAGGATGGTTGCGGTTGGTGGGCGTCCCTTTGGTTGATGCTTGGCAATGTGGGTGGACTGATTTCCTGCCTGTTGGGCCCTGTCCGGGGCCTCCTCTGGATAGGGCCACAGTGTCACTGGACGCCCCTGTATCAGCCCCAACGTCTTACGCTGCTATATTATTGTGCTGGGGGTGTAGGGTCTTATTTTTTTCTGTTTTCTGTCATTTTAAACTTAGGAGGACATGAGGTCTGGACCCACATCGAGGGAGTACCAGGCTTCACTCGTTTGCAGTCCCTGTCCAAAATCCTCCTGGTTGTGTTGCAGATCAAGACGATACCTGACGATTTCAAGCTGCCAATCTGCTGATCCCCTCCTGTCCTTGTCCCTCCGGTTTTGCCTCCAATCTGGACTAGGTTTAAATAGACTCCGGGCTTAGCCAACATGCATTGAACTATTAAAATTTGGACTCTTAATATGTTCACCCGGCACAACCAGAAGAGGACTGGTCACCCCTCGGAGCCTGGTTCCTCTCTAGGTTTCTTCCTAAATTTGGCCCTCTTAGGGAGTTTATTCTAGCCACTGAAGTTCATCACTATTGTTGTTTGGTCCCTGGGGTTTAAGGCCGGGTGTTTTGTGAAAGCACTTTGTGACAACTGCTGATGTAAAAAGGGCTTTATAAAATAAATTTGATTGATTGATTTGATTCGTAAGAAGCATTTCAAGGTCCTGGAGTGGCCTAGCCAGTCACCAGATCTCAACCCCATAGAAAATCTTTGGAGGGAGTTGAAAGTCTGTGTTGCCCAGCGACAGCCCCAAAACATCATTGCTCTAGAGGAGATCTGCATGGACGAATGGGCCAAAATACCAGCAACAGTGTGTGAAAACCTTGTGAAAACTTACAGAAAACGGTTGATCTCTGTCATTGCAAACAAAGGGTATATAACAAAGTATTGAGATTAACTTTTGTTACTGACCAAATACTTAAATTCATTAAAATCCATACAATGTGATTTTCTGGATATTGTTTTTCTCATTTTGTCTCTCATAGTTGAAATGTGCCCATGGTGAAAATTACAGGCCTCTCTCATCTTTTTAGGTGGGAGGACTTGCACAATTGGTGGCTGACTAAATCCTTTTGCCCCACTGTATATTATCAGATCAATTTGTTTTATAGTTAAGAAAATGTACTGATGTTTATACACGTTGTACATATTGTGAAAGCAAAACATATTGCTACTGTAATCCACTTACCCTACATACACCCTGTCTACTCACTAGAGGTACAAAAAGCATGCTCTTATTCATTTCTAGTTAGAGCCAGCAAATCACGTTTTATCAGCCAGTAATAGGCTTACTAGTATCTACTAACGTCCTAGAAATAATCATAACATTTGAGCAATTGCTAGCGAGACTGAGGATGAACATTTCCATGCCAGAAACAATATCGCAATATAACTGTATACAGTTTTAGTTAAGGCTTACTATAACGTAACTCTCTGTATGTTTTAGCCAGCAAATGTGTGTCTATTTTGATCCGAAATGCATGCAGGGATGCGTTCTTCGAAAATCCACCAAACAGTCTAAATATAACAGTAAACTGTTTTATTTCAGGTGTATTATAATGGAGACACTAAAGGTTTAAGCCTGCAAGTTTTCGTCTATACAGAATATATCATAATGCGTACATCGCTTTGCCTGTGAGGAGATTCGAAGGCGGGATCTATAGTTTACAAATCCGTTTCTCTAACCACTACGCTATTTTACAAGGGGGAGCCAGCCATTCACTCACTCACACAGTAAGAAACATTCGCTCTTGTTTGGCTTCGCTTACACGGTCCAGCAAAATGTATTCATGGAAGGTTTCAGAGATAATTGGGATCACAGGTGAGTTATACATGCATAACGTAAAACAAAGCTATTTGCTATTTGAGGATTGACAAATTATTGACTTGGCATCATTGTTATACGTTTTTAGTAGTGGAGTCACGTAAATACAAAATACTTATTAATATTTGCAGAGATGGATGTTTCCCCTATACTGGTTGACAAGTTGTTGTTGGCATAAATTAAGAAGATATGCGCTGCCTGAGCGGGCAGTGTTCATGCTAGGTTCGGATCACTGACAGCTCGCCAGAGATTGAGCGATTTGCAAGTAGAGCTAGCGGACAGTGTGCATTAGCCATTAGCCAGCCAATGTTGGATCTGGTCATGACGGGAACGTGACAAGTTTTTAATAAATAAAAGATTGCACAAAAAAATATTATTGAAGGGAACAATTTGACATGTTTCTAATATTGAGGGTGACATGTCACCCCCCCCCACCGGCTCCTACCCCCTTATCTGGATAGGTCTTTAGATCTTTGAATGATCTTTGCCTACCACCCACCCACCACAATGCCAGACCTAGTTTCTAATCTTTATGGAAGGTCGGAATCTCCAAGTTATTCTTTAATGATATTCTAATCATTCGCACCTGATTTTATGCACCTGTTTCAAATGTTTGAAAATGCATTTCTGTTTATTTAAATTTCATGAATTGTTTCAATAAAAAAACATATTGGGTTATCTTCATCAATTAATTTGGTTGGAAATTTTGCTCAAATATCCATGTCGAAATATGTATAAAAAAGAAAGACACTTTCCAGGGGATTAATATTTTCAATAGGACTGCATAATAATATTTTGCTTTAGTTACAATTCAATAAGAAACCATTGCACCAAGACAATATGTTTAGCTCTTTTTTTCCTGTTTCTAAATATTGATTCCAGAAGTCTAACTCTTGCTTAACTCTGGCACTGACAGCTGGATGTGGCACTTTGACTTTGCATATTAGACTGTTATAAAATACTCCCTATTTACACATCATGTCCTGGACCCTGTGTGCAATTCTATGAAATAGGGTATTTAGAAGATAGTTCACTTCAGATTAAAACTCTGACAACAAAGGGGAGCACTGAAGATCCCATTTTCTGAGAAGTTCCAGTAGTGCAATATGTAGAGAATCGGGTGTCATTTGGAACACCAATATTTACCTCCAAGGCTGACTGGGAAGGAAGCCTCTTAAATTATATTTCACATAGAAAATCCACCTTCCTGCACATTGGTGCTCACAAACACATACATAAACGCTATCAAAGTCCACTTTGCATGCATTCAATGGCATATTACACTTTATATTTCACACTGATCTGTCCGCCATTCGTCGTGAAAGGAGATGCATGATGGGCTTTTCATTTCTCTTCCTGACTCTTTTGCATTGATCATTTATCAAGCTGGGAACTCGGTGGGGGTATCGATCCAGGGACATAAAATAAGACTTATGAAATCAAGTGTGGGCCGCCATACAGAGAGTGCATGGGTCAAAGACAACCATTTGATATTGCAATTTGCTGTGTGTGTACGTGTGTTTGCGCATTTAACTATATAAACACAGACAACAGAAAAATGTAATAGTTAGGATTAGTAAAACTATATGTTTATGGTAAGTACATTTGATGCCTCCATTCATATTACTTAGACCGGGCTGTGTGTATGTGTGTCTGTGTGAGCAAGAGTGAACAGCATGCATAAAATTCCATGCACTTACGTTGAACTTTGCCAAACCCCCACTTTCTTCTGGTGACAGCCGTTCTGCAGCGAAGCATGCAGTGTTATTGTACTGGGTTAAGTGCCTCAAAACCTAATTACTTTAATGTCTGTTGCTGTCTTAAATCACACTTATTGGCACTGTACACTGGTTTGTCCTTTAGAGAGAAGCTTCGTTCGCGCTGCTTCCAGGGTAATTATTCCAATTGGATATGAGCAATTGCACTTATTGGCTAGGGCACAGCACCGGCTGCCTAGTCTCTGATTCGTTGTCGGGAATGCCTATTGGCGGCTTGCTATTGGCTCTTGGGATAGTGGGAGTGGAGCTCTCTTTCCTCCCGTGATAGAGCGTGTGTATGTTAGGACTCTTTTGTATTATTTGAGTGACTGCAGGTATTGGTGACTGTGTGTATGTGTGTCTAGAAGTGTGTGTGTTCGAGAGTAAAAGAGATAAAAAGAGAGAGAGGGAGAAAGGCGAACAGCGTTTCTTCTCCCCCTTCTTGCTTCCCCATTTCCCTGCTCCCTGTCACTCCGTCCTTCCTCCCTTCCCGGACCACCCTGCCTCGAGCTGGATAAGAACCCGGACCTCCCCAGGACCCTTCTCCTCTCACCCCTTTGACTCTCCTCACTTCTCCGACCCGCCTTGTCAACGGAGCAGGTAAGCAGCTCTGCAACAACCAGCGCAAAATCTCCAAGGAAGTGGTCCTGTGGCTTTTCCTTTTTTCTTTCCTCTTTGAATCTGTCCCTTTTCTCCATCTCTCTATTCACCAATCCACTGTCTGTCTAGCTTTCAGGTTCTCCCTCTAGCAGTTCCTGTAAGCGTTAGGTATGTTTTAAAAGTGGAAGGTGATGTAGATTAAATCTGGGAGGTCAGTCTTTTCTCCCTCTAACCGATATCATGCAGAGAGCTTAAATTTTCTCCATAATCTCCATGATCTTTTACTATCTCCCTTTGAAATTTCAGGCCCTCAGGGTTCAAGCAGAAGCTAATGCAGAGAAGTGATTTAGGTCTCTTGCTTTAGACCGCTCAGGGTATAAATAGTCTGTGACTGCACGCCATATTTCATTTGCATCCTTAATTGATTTACACTGTTTATTGTTATTTGGAACAACTCTTTTAAGATGTCAAAGTGCCAGGATGCACTAGGTATGTCTCCAAATTGTGAATATGCAGGTCCACCAGAAACTAAAATGCACGACATTGCACAGGCAATAACACAACGTTAGCTACTTGCTTGACTGAAGGGAGCAATCTTTCTCCTGCGAGCAGGTCCTACAGTACATTAGTATGGTCTATAAAGCACTCTTGGCAGCAGTAGAAGAAGAGGGGGAAAGCTGCTTATTCCTCCACATAGACTCCAGACATCCTGTGCACTAAAGTGATTTTAAGACGTCAATACTACAGGGCCCCTTGAAGGTTTCACCAAATTGTACTTAGCCTCTGATGTTTGGCTTTTTCAAAAAGACTTCCCCTGTGGGAAGGGTGACCTTTCTATTTGTGATTAAAAAAAAATTGCTCAGAAAAATGCAACTGTGCTAAAGCCTGCTGGGAGTATGGGACCTTCAAGTGAGAGCAACTCTCTTGGGAGAAAGAGTGGCTGACATTGTTTTGTGGTGCGCTCACAACAGACTATGAAAGTACCTTCAGAGAACAATGATGTATGTCCTTTCTACATAAAAACAGCATGGTCTAATTTGAAATGGATATTTCAGTGTGCAGGTTCATATAGCTGTTGTTAAAGTTAAGCGTCAAGGAAAAGGAGTGGATTAGGTGTGTGCATTTTTTAAAAGAACAGTTGTCTTCATTTACACAAACACCCTACGAGGCCGAATTGACTCTGTGCCAGAGATGGGATCATATCAAAGTGGCTCTCCAAATATTCGTTAAGCTATTGGATTGTAAGTTCGGTCAATGCATGCAGTCAAATTCAACTTGAACGTTACAAACATCAAAAAAGCAATGCGTAGAGGCCTCGGTTGATTCCAAACTCAGTTTTGTTTTCAGATGGTTCGATTGTCAAACATGTATTAAAGTTAATACAAAGTCAGGTCTGTATTAATTACCATCCTTAATCAAGCTGAACACAAGACTGAAATAAGCAAATACTAAGCATATTGTATGCAAACGTTAGCACGTGACCAGTAACTTTAAAGTTGGCATACAGAATCGCAGAGCAAAGAAAGCACTTAAACCTAACTGCCTCAAGGTTATTACTGCAAATGAGAACAGATTTGTCTGTGTATTCGATCTGTTTCATTCTTTTTTCTATATGCCTTTTGTATATTTTTAGCAAATTCCCTTGGTGAAATGGCCCACAAAAGCGTCAAACTTAAAGGTAAATGTTCAAGAGCCACACTTGCCTCATGGTGATACTTTAAAAAGCCAAGATCTTTCGACATAGAATTTGTTGCCACTCAAATTATAGCGTCTCTCTGACAAGTCTCAATTAGCGATCATCATATTCACACTGGCTGTTTTCAGCAACTAACACTGTAGAAGACACGCGGATTTGAAATAAATAAAAATTCCTTCTACATTGTTGACTCCCTCACTGTCTTTTTTCTGGTTTCTTCTCACGTTTCCTGATTGGCTAAGAGGCTGTGATTAGCATCTAGCAATTGAGCAAGTCCAATTGCAAAAGACTAAGTGCTAGCCATAGGTAGTTTACAAAACACAATATAGATACAGCAAAAGGTGTGTTAGCAACCTCCAACTCTATGCTCACAAAAAACGAATTATCATCTAACAGAATTTTTTCTTACATCTATGGACCCAACATGGGACCAAGTCACATTTGTGCAAATCTTAAGCAAGTCTTAGCCTTCAAGTATCAAGTCAAGTCCCAAGTATCTTGCAAGTTCCACAGCTCAGATCGAGTCAAGTCACAAATTATATAATTTGATTTGTTGTGGAATTCATGAATTAGCTTAAGGGAACCTAACATTATTAACTAGGTTGACTTTATTATTTCGATGTTCTCAATTGTCTTAATGTATTTAGACAAATTAGGCAATTGATTTAATCGTAACATGAATCCTGTGAAAGGATGTTAAAAACAAAAACAAATTTACGCGGTCCGCTTTGAAAAAAAATATGATAGGGAGAGCCACTGCATGCATGTACATTTGAGAATATTACCAGAAATACTTAGCTAAAGAAAAAAATGCCATAAGAGTCTCATTGGTTAATGAGAATTGAGGACTGTATGAGTATAAAGCTTTATAAAACTTCATAAGTCAGACTGTTGGCAAACTAAACACCAGGAAATGCATGTTAGTTTCCCATGTCCCCATTTTACTAACATACAACAGTATGTCATTCTGACATTAAAACACATGTTAGCTCGCTATATAGCGAGGCACAGCCGTAATTTGAATCTTACCTTTCTTTGCCGGATTTCAGGTGTCTAAGAAAGTAACGCATACTTTTTTAAATTTTTGCACGATTTGCATACAGCTGCAATTTTCCTCCCCGCTACCATATAGCTTCGAATCAAAATGTAACAAATTTCAGAACCCATCCAGATGCCATGATAGTTCTCAATCATGTCCGAATTGTTGACTTAACCTTTTCAGCTGAACGCTGGGCATAGTTTTAGTGACAATTAGAAAAATCCAATTAGAGTCAAGGATTGCTGTGTTGTCCCTCCTTCCCCCACCCAATGGATTTGTGTTGAGAACATCGAACACTAGATCTGTGAGGGTCGGGCAGCACGAGCAGACTGGAACAGATAGAAGGCAAAATCTAAACAAGTCTATCAAGTCATACAGCCCTGTTAAGTAATTGGCATCAAGTCAAAGTCAAGTTGCGATTGCTTTGCAAGCTGTCATTAATGTAGTTGGGATGGTGTGTGACCAGAGCCGACAAGTGCTCTGCTTTCACGTGCGGTAAAATTGCGTACGGTTTGCACGACATTACAATATTGTCCAGAAAACAAATGATTAGATTTCATCGCAAATGAAAATGTTAAATGTTTTGTAATAGGCTAGCTATTAGAAAACAAACCTTTTTAGCCATGTTGGGTAAACAGCTACTCTGGGTGAACCTGGCATCCATGCACGTGGCATGTTTTGTTACAATAAGAATTATAAAATTAAGCCATGTGCATCGGCAATATGAGCTGTCACGGTTGATTTTAAAATATTACCATGTTTTGAGTGAGTAAAACAACATCAGAATCTTAATAAGCAATCTGAATGCTGGAGTTATAACGCAGTTCCGGGTTTCCTATCACAACTATCATGTATAACAAATGGATACGACTACAGAAGCGAATATGACAAGATCGGCACACTCCTAGTAAATATATCCCCATCCTTACAAGGAAATTTTTGCCAATGGGGCGGATTGAATCATTGAATTTTGAACATTTAGAGACTAAGAAATGCTTCTGATGTTACTCCTAAACACTAAACCTACAATACCAAACAACCAGTCTTCACATAACTTGCTTTTTGGAATTTGTGGATTTTTTAACTGATGCATAAACCCCGGCAATTTGTCAAAAGTAAAATTTGCTCTTGACCAAATAACATTCTAGTAAGTGTGATTTTGCTAATTTCTTTTATGCACAAGTCACCATTAACATCAGTTAGCTGAAAATATTTTTGTTATCAGATGATGAGCAGCTACTGTTACAGATTAACTCCATTTAAATTAATGACTCAGGTAAGGTATTTAATGCTAGCCTAATGACATTTCACTTGTTATATAATAACCTCAGCATATTAATGTATTCTGGTAGTGGTATATTAATAACACAGAGTAAACAAATATATCACATAACATAAGAACACATGCTTAATGAAAACTGGGGAAATTGTTTTAGCTTTTTACAAGTAGTTTAATATTCCTGTTTTGAATGTGCAGTTGCTGTTTGGAAGTGAATATGCTGTGCCTTCTCCATTGCCTGGAATAACAATGAACCAATGAATGTTGTGCAATCTCAACAATCCTTGCCTAGCCACTTGTCACTGACACTTGGTTTGAGTAATGAACGCACAATGCGATCACAGAACACTGAGATAAATGAATGGTCTAAAACATACGTTACATAATTTAGTAAATGTATTTATAGACGCTATTAAAAAGTTCCTCACGTTTACAAAAATGTTAAATTACTCGGGGTCATAAGGGATTAGGGATGATAATGTGGGTTTTGATCGTTTTTTGTGCCTTCTTAGCCATAATTTCAAGCACTGTTGCCTTTGTGCATATCCTATCACTGTGACCTCAAGAAGGAATTTGAGAGAAGCCACATAGCGTGCACCTTAGTACATACTGAAAAAGCATGGGTGTGCTTTAAAGAAGGAAACACCTCAATCATTTTAACAGGATCTGTTGACACCGCAGAACAATTGTAGCTATTAAAATAATTTAGAAGCATGGGGCCCATTTCTGAAATTGAAATTTCCCAAAAGATGTGATTTGCATAATATCCAATTTAATCTTGATCCCATCCCTGCAATTCACTTTTATTTGTTGTGTTTAAAAATGACTGTAAATCCCACTTGTACTGTTGTTTCCCTAAGTGAACACAAGCTTTGGCAACATCAGGTCCTGTTCCTCCCAGCCTCAATCCATATTGCATTCTGAGAAAAAGGTGGATTATTTGACCTTGACATTATAGACAATAACAAACAAACGAATCCAGTATTCAGTTCTATGTTACACCTGTAGAAGTCATTCATAATATATACCATTGGCAGCAATTTTAGTAGTATTGCTTAAGTTAGCTGTTTACTTCACTGGTTGATAGCTGATTACTTGGACTTACCACAAATTGACATTGCATTGATTTGTAATGCTGCAATTCACATTTCACCCAAAGACTGCTCAAGTAGAGAAGTTACCACAAACCTCTGCTTGAGTGTGGTTAGGAAAAGCACAGAAACGTAGAGTTAGTAGTTAGTGTATCGTGATGACAGCTAGCTAGCTTAAGAAATGTTGTTACCATAATCAAATAGAAAAAAATAAGGAAGATTGCATGTATGAATCAGCAAATAAACAAGCAAAGCCATTTTGCTGCATTGATAACTAACAGAATGGCATTTACTATGCTACAGCTAATTTAACCAACCAGTGATCATATATGGTTGACTGACTAATAAGCAGGAAAAATAGAAGCGCTTCATATTTGACCTTGAGTTAATGCCGGGAAATCTAAACCCTGTAACAGATAGCTTTCGAACCGTGTCCATACTGCTTACAGGGTTCTGTTATGCTACTTCTAGATCATAAAGCCAGGATGTGTATGTATGATCCCACTTTTTATGTTAAGCAAAAACATAAATTACACCACATGTAGTGTTATTGTAATTTTGGGGATTGAAATCTATAACACCACTTGAAAAACAGTTGTTACATATAATCTCTTTCTCTGGTATATGTCAACCACTTCCCATCAGTTGCATTGACAGAAAACATTAATATGGATAATCATGACATAAAGCCAACTCTCTTTGAAGATCTCTCTTCTTGTCTTGAGCCATGCTCTCGAAGCAGCTGGTCCTTTTGTGCTTTGGCTGCTTCCGCCTGTTCCGGATCTCATGCTGTCCTGGCTCGGTTTTTGCCTTGGTGGCAGTGGCACAACGTGAAAAGGCCACTGACATTCACTGGCTGATGTCCCCTTGTCTACTGAAAGAGGTGTAGACAGCACAAATACATACAATAACAGTAGCATGTAGCATGGAATTTGTATACAAGGCTGTCTAACAGAACAGGATAATTTAGAGCAAAAATGTTGAGTTTCTGAATAATTTGAGCTACGTTGACATTTTCAGTTTTTATCATTCTCAAATGTAATTGAAGGATTAATCCTAGTCACACCGGGGTTTTACCTCCTATGATGTTGCGATGATATTTGTGCAGTAGCTGAACTTTGCACAGTATAATAAATCTGTGGTAAAAAAAAGAATCCCAAATGCATATTGTAGATAAGAATCATATAATGATAATGTCTTCATGCCTTTTTGATGCCATATGGAACCAGCAGCACTGTAAACGCTACAGCAATTGTGCAACGTTGGCTTAATTGTGTCTCTCCCTCAACTCAGCCCTGATTGGTAAACAGGCCTCCCCCACTGTGCAGGGGCTGTAACTTAAAGGCATGCAGCCCATGTCATAACTCATAAGCGAATGCATGCAGCACTGGAGATGGCTGAAATTGAACGCTGAACCTTTTCAAAGTTGAGCCTGTAGGAGAGAATTATGGCTTGTAAAATCAGGGGCCCTTTGTCTTGGCTGAAAACCCAGTCAGCAATGTAATTTAAGTCGGCGATGTGCTGGGAGATCAATGAGGGGTAGATGCATGGAGAGACAGTGTGCTGTTGGACTTGGAACCTTGCTTTCTGCTGCCAGTGTTAACGTGACACTGTGGTGCGGTTAGGTCATAAATAGGCACGCTAGTACAATGTCAAAATGCTATTTTTATACCTGTTAATACATGGAGGGTTAGGATGAAGGCTCTAGTGGGATTTAACATGGAATATTATTTTTGGCTAGGAACAGGCCTGGATCTGTTGATCAAAGTACTGTGTGTGGCATGGGAGAGACGCTGTGATTACATTAGAACCTAAAGTGTTGTTCAATCGAAGCTGTTGTGCAGGAGTTATACACTGCTTGTTCTGTCTGTACCTAATGCTTGCAGAAATCAATATTTATTGTGTCTAATAAAAAGGAGAAAATGTTTCCTTGCACAGTGGGAACAATGTTGTTTCACCTTATCCCTGGAAGTCCTGGATGCTGGTTTCAATTCAGTGAAAACTTAGTTTCAAAAAGCCAGAGCAAGCATGAGTTATAAACCTTTTACGTGGCCATTGAGCTAAGTTAGTCACACTTTTCATTGCACGTTCAATGGTCTCTGTTAAAGCTATGGTCAAAGAACAACTGCACTGTATCGCAGTGTCCTCTTGCAAAGAGTCATGTTTGCAGCTTGTATAAATGGGTATCAGCTAATGTCAAGAAAAATGTAATGGATATGCTTAAGCCCTGTCTCTTAGCCTGCACTTAGCACTCACTCTGGCTTTCAGCATTTTTACTCGATTAAAAGCAGCCCTGGAGTTTGAAGCGGGCGGTAGGTGCAAGCACAAGGGCTGACAGCTTAACCGCTGATTATTCAAGCCTCTTAGACTAAGCCACGGCACTCGAGTGATGAACGTCGACTCTCTTCCCCCTTCTCTCTCTCTTCAGTCTGTCTCTTCCATCTTCATTGAAGCAGTGGAGTTGTGGAACTGACTGAGGCAGCCCACCAAATGCAGACCTGTTGTCTCGTAGCTTGTAGGTATCGGTACATGGCACAGTGATTCAAGCAGTGCAGAGGCTTTATATAGATATACAGTAATCCCCCACAGTGGAATAACATGGTTGAATGCGAGAGTGCACTGGCCAGACTTTTTCTCAATGCGCCCACTCCTCAGGCCACAGGGGTAAGGTGAGAGTGTGTCACTGGTCACTAAGCGGTAGGAAAAGTCTCATTGTAAGGAGGATATTACAGTGATTCCAAAGCATACCAAGGGATACACAAGTTGCTCCCATATAAAAACATTTAATCTTCCTGTCAAACCTGAGCTGGTTATACTCTATTATATTTATATTTTATACTATCTGTACATTAACATTTTACTTATTTAGCTGTCGCTCTTATCCACAGTAGTGAGTGCATACATTTCTGACCTGGTCCTCCATAGACATCGAACCCACAATCTGGCATTTTAAGTGTGATGCAGAACCAACTGAGCTGTACTCATCAATAGTAGAGTCCATTCCCAACTTCTCCATCACTGTCTGGGTTGGGTTTGCTTTTCTCACGAGGCAGGTGTAAAAGGAATTGTATTGTCTACAGAAAGCATCATCCGTTGCCACATACCATTCAGGTCCCACATTACTTCAGGGCACAGACATGCGCACATCATCACAGACCACCTCCCACCTCTATCAACTATGGACAAAAAACATCACTCTGCCAGGCAGTGAGTAGGCAGGCATTAAAGATAAATCATTTACAAAAAAATTGGTCTTGTGAACAGGTTATTTTCCATCACTGTGGACCTCAGCAACTGGCCATCTGTCCCACCTAGATGAATAACAGTATGTTCACCAAATCAAGCCACCACCAAACTGTTACAAGGTAGCTTGCACTGAAACATTAAATATTCATAATAATTTATCATACAGGACATTCTCACCACCTAATTTATATGATTGCATATCAACTTTAGATTGCATGTCAACTGTAGAATTGTTGTGTTCTCTGTAATATGCTGAGTATGTATATATTCACTATGCAATTTATGGTCGTTCTGATACATTCTGAAATAGGTGTGTTTATTCAGATACAACCGTTTCCAAAAAAGTTGTGATGGTGTTTAAAATGTTAAAAAAAAAACAGGATGCAATGATGTGACAATCATTTAAACCATATATTCAAAAGAAAATGGTACAAAGACAACATATCAAATGTTGAACCTGAGAAATGATGTTTCTTGAAAAAAGTATGCCCAGTTCGAAATAGATGCCAGCAGCACATTTAAAAAAGAAGGGACAGGTGCAATACAGCGGATGTGGGAGGACTTTCGGTCGGCACCAAGGTGTTTCTGGAAAACGGTCTGCCACCTCAGGGGGAGATGGGGAACCATCCAAGCTGTGTACAGTGAGGATGGCACACTGGTTACCTCAACTGAGGAAGAAATTGGGTGATGGAAGGGACTCCTTAATCCCACTAACACACCTATAGTAGAAGCAGAGCTGGAGGCTGAAGGGGAAACATTGTCAATCTCCTTCGCAGAAGTCACTGAGGTAGTCAAACAACTCCACTGTGGCCAAGCTCCAGGGATTGACGAGATTCATCCAGAAATGTTGAAACATTTGGATGTGGAGGGGATGTCTTGGATGACACGCCTCTTCAACATTGCCTGGGAGTCGGAATAAGGAATGGCAGACCGGGGTGGAGGTTCCCCTGTTCAAGAATTACAGGAGTATCACACTACTCTGCCTCCCTGGGAAAGTGTACTCAAAGGTGCTGGAAAGGAGGGTTCAGCAAAACCGGTCACTGGGACCGGTTTGCCGCTGAGTGCGAAGCGGTTGTGATGAGGACTAGCACCTCTAAATCTGAGGCCATGGTTCTCAGCAGAAAACCAATGGAGTGCTTTCTCCGGGTAGGGAATGAAACGTTACACAATGTAAGTTTAAGGAGTTTAAGTATCTCAGGGACTTGTTCGCAAGTGAGAGGAAAATGGAGTGGGAGATTGGCCGGAGAATCGGAGCAGCGGGGCAGTATTGCAATCGCTTTAAGCTGGAAGGCAAAGCTCTCGATATATCGGTCTATTTTCATTCCTACCCCCACTTATGGTGATGAAGGCTGTGTCTTGACCGAAAGTATTAGATCATGGGTACAAGCGGCTGAAATGAGTTTTCACAGAAGGGTGGCTGGCTCGGGCAAGAAAAGACTGGAAAAGTTCTGTCGTGATGAAAATAAAGTGAAACATCTCAGAACTAATTTGAATACTTGACAACAGCTAATTGACATGTTTGGGTATAAAATGAACATCCGAAAAGATGGGGAGGGGTTCAACACTCTGTAAAAGATTGTGCAGGTAAATAGTGCAACAAATTTAGGATAACCTTTCTCAAGGTAATATTGCAAATTGTTTAAGGATCTCATCATCTATGCTACATAATTTTATTAAAAGATTCAGAGAATGCAGAGAACGCTGCACGCTAGGGACAAGGCCAAATAACTATATTGCATGGCTGTGATCTTTGGGCCTCAGATGGCAGTGGATTAAAAACAGACACGTTCATGTAGAGGAAATGACTGCATGGGCTCAGAAACATTTCTGAAAACCACTGTCTGGGAACACAGTTCTTTACGTCGCTGCATCCACAAGTGCAAGTTAAAAATACCTTGCGTAGACACCATACATAAACAAGATCCAAATACACTGCTGCCATCTCTGGGCCAGAGCTCATTTATGATGGACTGAGGCAAAGTAGAAAACTGGGAATCATGGATGCCACGTCCTCCAGGCTAAAGAGGAGATTGACCATCTGGTGGTGTTCATCACACAGGTCAAAAGCCAGTATCCGTGATGGTATGGGGGTGTATTAGTGCACATGGCATGGGAGACTTGCACATCTGTGAAGGCACCATTAATGCTGAACAATATATACAGGTTTTGGAGCAACAAAAGCTGCCATCTAATGTCTTTTTCGGGGAATGTCTTGCTTTTTTCTGCAAGACAACTCCGAACCACATTCTGTACATATTACAACAGTATGGCTCTGTAGTAAAATAGTCCAGGTGCTAAACTGGACTGCCTGCAGTCCAGACCTGTCACCCATTAAAACATTTGGCGCATTATGAAATGAAAATACGACAACAGGGACCCCGAACTGTTAGGCAACAGAAATCCTATATCAAGCAAGAATGGGAAAAAAATTTAATTTCAAAACTACAACAATTGGTCCACATCAGTTTCCAAATGCTTACAATAAAGCAACACAGTGGTAAACATGTCCCTGTCCCACTTTTTTTAAACGTGAAGCTGGCAAAATGGGCTAAAACAACCTTTTTCTTTCAATATTTGAAATGTTGTCCTTGTACTATTTTGAATGAAAATTAGGAATGATTGGTTTGCATGTTTTTATTTGCATTTTACACTGTGTCCCAAGTCATGAACAATAGCTATGAACATAAGGTAGAGTATGTGTCTGACACACGTCTCTGGGTACGGTTGCACCATCTTCACTGAAAATGGCTTGCCAACACAGTTGATCATTGTTATGTTTTGTAAAGAATGTTCTGAAAATAGTTAAGATGGTCAATTATTCTTGGGGATCTTGTTTTGTAAGGTTTCATAGAACTTCAAAGAGCATTCCTTGGACCCTCCCTTCACTTGATCTCCCTGCTTCTGCCCTTATCATGTCAGAAAAGGAATACAAAACTAACATGAATATGCAAGGAGTTTTGTATTCTGTTCTTGAAAGAGAAAATAGAATATGGCTTCTGTGATCTGTATCAAATTACATACAAAGCATCTCTAGAAATCTCACTACAATTAGTTTGAACGAGAACCTTTGCACATATTTTAAATACATGGGTACTTGCCATTTGTTATATTTTTTTCTGACCAGGAATGATGACCAGCTTGTGTTGGAGTCAACAGATCAGAAAAAAGGTTCTCCTTTGTAAGTGGGCTGTGTTGCACTGTCCCTTTGGACTCGTTGGCAAAGCCTCAGACCACAGCACAGTGATACACCTGCTGGACAGATTGGACCCGTTCGGGTGGGGGACAGGGTGGAAGTGAAAAACGTGTAGGCTGCCACTAAGGCACCATCGTTGAATTTTGTGCAGTTGAAGCACCATCGTAGAATTTTGTTCAGATGAAGCACAACAGCTTAAGGATACCCTCTGCCTAATCTACAGTAGTATGAAACACCAGATATTGTACTGTCAGGGTTTGGTCTCCTTTCCCATTCAGAGAGCATTGTGGATGTGCAACCCCCCCGACTTGCCTGACACACTTTCCCTGAGCTGTAGTTTTTTTTGTCTCCTAAGGCATCCGCAGAGCACGCTAAGTCAGCAAGAACGCTGCCGAGTGTGCATAAGCAGATGTAGAAAAGGAGTGGACAGCTTTAGGGAGACGGAGAAACACTTCCCTCTCAGCTGTTTGCTGGGAACAGTGTCTTTGTTTTCTTGGTCTCTCAGAGAAACTTAATCTTATTCAAATACCATTACATACTTTATCCCAGCTACCTCAATCTCTGATCTAATTCATTAGTCACTAAAAGTTCCAGACCACCAGGCTCAGATTTATCAAAACTGGCAACCGGATTTTAATTTGAGACGAATCAGCATACCCCTTTGGAATTAAAATCATTCATGTTTCATGTGATTTAACTAAAAACAAACAAATATTTTGTGATACAACTTTACTGTATTCTGGTGTAAACATGCTACTTTACAGTGCTTGACAAACATTTCACATCTAGCATTTTGTTTCATATTTTTTTATCTGTTGATAACCTTCAACCCTCATCTTACACCATTTACTGCTATGCTAAAGGCTATGTTTTTGCTAATACATTGTAGTCCATGGGAGAATATGTCTAGCATTGTGTCTTGGTCTTTTTCGTTTCATTTCCACTGATCAGACACACAAGACAGGGGAGAACAATGTATAGAAATCTGCAAAAAGTTGACTGGGGTGTCAGCTGTCACCTCAACACATTTGTTATGAGAGGAGAAAGTAAACAATGAAAGCAAGTCACCTAAGACTATATAAAGTGGCACGTCCAGACCATATAACCTATTTCTGTCAATCATGTGAAAGGACATTGGTTGATAAATACCAGACACTTTTCTTTCATTTGGAAATGGGCACATGCAAAACTTCTCGAGGCGTCAAGTTGTGCACAATTAAGAACAGTTGCTTGATTTTGTCAGTTTAAAGAGCTCATTACCAAGTTGAGCAGCAATCTGTTTCCCGCAGGCAAATCTAAGCAGCAGATTACTTAGTGTGGTGCAGTTTCTCCCACCAAGTTTGGAATTTCATCCATCGGCTAATTCCTTTTCATAATCTCTGAGAGAGCCCGTGACACAGCCTATGACATCATGATGCCCGCATCCCCTTATTTTTTCTTGAAAGGCTTAGCAACCTAGTTAAAGCATAAAAAGTGCTATCTATTCCGCTTTAGTCGAGAAGAATGTGTGGTATGTGGGGGGGTGTATTGGTGATATTCAAATATAGGGAAATGCCTTTTTGAATTTTCAGAAATACCGTTTTTCCCCTTGTGGGATTAAGACTTTAAAGTCTTTTAAATCATCAAAGTGTTTTAATGTCACCGTTTCATAAGGAGGGGATCAGCGCTGCCTCTTGGAGGTAAGAGCGTTTCAAACCCTGCTAAACGATTCAGCATATTACTGTTCCTCTCTCTCACCAATCAAATCTTATTTTACCTGCATATTCAATTGACTAATACCACTTTTGTTGTTGAGTCTATCATGTTTTGACTAGGTCAGTATTTTCATGCTTATGCAGTTCCTATAATTTCATCAAAGAGTACCAATACCATGATTCATGTCAGAGGGTCTCCTCAGTGAAAGACCTTTATAATCGGTACTCTGTCATATTCTCAAGTCCACCACAACATCGTAATTAGTGAGGATACCATTACACTTTATTATGAGAAACATGGAGACAGAGGGAAATACTGAGCGAATGAATAAGTTTAAGTTTAATGACATTTTGTTTACAGAGGATGGTCAAAAAAGAAAGACAAACTATTAGAAACAACTCCTTTCTTAATAATTAAAACAAACTGAATGTAGGAATTGATAAAAGAAAGAATGGGGGAAAAAGTAATTGAAAAGTTGACTTGTCAACATGCCTTTCCTGTCAATTTATCAGATTTATTAAATAGTCTCATCTGAAGAAAATTGTAAATGTAAGACAAAAATAACAGCTGTAATATGTTCATGCACATATGGAGGTAATACCTCTTCTGATGCACAAAATGTTTGGCTGATAGCTGTGCTACAGGTTATGATGTCCCATGTGAGCAATGTAATAATTTTATCAATATAATTTGTAGCAATAACAAACATATATTATCATAGTACCTCCTTAGTGTTCTGGATATTACTACTGCAATGTAATACTTTTAAAATAAACATTTAAGGCAAACATACCCACTCTACACACACACATAGTATACCCCTACCCCAATTTGTATTATTTATTATTAATTACAATATACTGTAAAGACTCCTCTAAATGTTTGTCTACATATTCTACTACTTTTTGTGTTCCTTCTGTTATCTTTTGTTATCTTTCGTTACTTATGTTTTTTTTTTACTTTGATGATGAGAATGCATGAGTAGGCATTTTGTGAGACTCTTGACGAACACTTCACCCTGTGGGGAACTTAGGTGGTGCGTATCATGTTTTCTAGGGCAGTGAGAATTGTTTTGAACTTAATTGGCAAGGTTTGATTTTTCAAGGGTCTTAAAATGCCACAGCAGGGGTGTGCCAAAATATTGGACAAAACTAATATTACAAATACAGTATGAGGCATTTACTAGATATGACTACAATATGACTATTATATGTAATTATCCATAATCTGAGAAAGTTACAGAAAATCAGACACTCATTTCCATGACACTTCTAAGCAATGGGCTGATTCAGCTGTCAATAAAGATAAAGGAGGTGTATGTTGAATGTAGTGTTTAGATGAGAAAGCCCCGCTTGAAAGTTAAACAACAGTCCTGCATTTATTTGCTCACTAAATATAATTAACATAACAAAAGGTATGACTAGATTTTATAATTTCTTTACCTGTTCAAATGGCAATAAAAACACAATTTAATCTGCAAGCAACATAAGGTTCATTGCACAAAAAGACAAATTAGACATTACACTACCATTCAAATGTTTGGTGTCAAATGTCCTTGTTTTTGAATAAAATAATCTGTTGTCCATTAAAATAATATTTTAATTGATCAGAAATACAGTGTAGATATTGTTAATGTCTAAAGCTCCGGAAAAAATAAAGAGCCCACTGCACCTTTTTCTTTCCTTTCCAAATAAGTTGAAAAGGAAACTTTCAATTTGCAGCATCAGCATTTGTGGGTAAGATTACAGGCTCAAAAGAGACAGAAGCAAATAACTTTATTTGGAAAGTCATCAGTCTATTCTTTTCCATTGCCAAAAGACTGAAAATATCGAACAACAATGTGTAGAACTCCCTTCACAGAACAGCACAAACTGGCTATAACCAGAATAGAAAGAGTGGAAGGCCCTGATACACAAAAGTTTTAAAGTTTTAAAAGAAGGTTTATTTGTCAAAAGCACTAAACAACACCGCTTAATTGGTTATATTGAAACATTTAGATATGGCATGAATCGGCAGTAATATATACATAAGTGTGAACTAGCAGCAATCAGTAGAGTTATTGAATATTAGGTACATATGAACACAATATTTTATACAATCCTCACTGAAAACTTTCCTTTTCAACTTTTTTGGAAAGAAAAAATATAGCAAGAGGATGAAACAATAATATACATACAGTGGGGAGAACAGGTATTTGATACACTGCTGATTTTGCAGGTTTTCCTACTTACAAAGCATGTAGAGGTCTGTAATGGTTACACTTCAAATGTGAGAGACAGAATTTTAAATAAAAATCCAGAAAATCACATGGTATGATTTTTAAATAGATAATTTCTCCAGATCTTTTAGGTTTTGGGGCTGTCGCTGGGCAATACGGACTTTCAGCTCCCTCCAAAGATGTCCTATTGGGTTCAGGTCTGGAGAATGGCTAGGCCACTCCAGGACCTTGAGATGCTTCTTACGGAGCCACTCCTTTGTTGTTCAATGCCCTTACTGAGGGTAGGAGGTTGTTGGCCAAGATCTTGCGGTACATAGCCCCATCCATCCTCCCCTCAATACGGTGCAGTCGTCCTGTCCCCTTTGCAGAAAAGCATCCCCAAAGAATGTTTCCACCTCAATGCTTCACAGTTGGGATGGTGTTCTTGGGGTTGTACTCATCCTTCTTCTTCCTCCAAACACGGCGAGAGGAGTATAGACCAAAAACCTCTATTTTTGTCTCATCCATTTTCTAATAATTGCACCAACAGTTGTTGTCTTCTCACCAAGCTGCTTGCCTATTGTCCTGTAAGCCATCCCAGCCTTGTGCAGGTCTTCAATTTTATCCCTGATGTCCTTACACAGCTCTCTGGTCTTGGTCATTGTGGAGAGGTTGGAGTGATTAAATGTGTGGACAGGTGTCTTTTATATATATATATATATATATATGTTATACATACAGTAGATATAAAAAGTCTACACACCCATGTTAAAATGCCAGGTTTCTGTGATGTAAAAGAATGAGACAAAGATAAATCATGTCAGAACTTTTCCACTTTTAATGTGACCTATAATGTGAACATTTAAATAATTTGAATAGTAAACTGAAATCTTTGAGGCGGTAAAATGAAAAAGAAAAATCTTACAATAACCTGGTTGCATAAGTGTGCACACCCCCTTATAACTGGGGATGTGGCTTTGTTAAGAATTAACCAATCACATTAAAACACATGTTTAAATGAAGTCATTACACACCTGCCATAATTTAAAGTGACTGATTAATCACAAACAAAGTTCAGCTGTTAAGATTTTCCTGTCGATTTTCTTAGTTGCATCACAGAGCAAAAGCCATGGTCCACAGGGAGCTCCCATAGCTTAAGAGGGACCTCATTGTTGAAAGATATCAGTCAGGAGAACGGTACAAAATAATTTCCAAAGCATTAGATAAACCATTGAACAGAGTGAAGACAGTCATCATCAAGCGGAGAAAATATGGCACAACAGAGACATTACCAAGAACTGGACATACTTCCAAAATTGATGTTAAGACGAGAGGAAAACTGGTCAGGGATGTTTCCAAGAGGCCTATAGCAACATTAAAGGAGCTGCAGGAATTTCTGGCAAGTACTGGCTGTGTGCTGCTACATGTGACAAGAATCTCCCGTCTTCATCATATGAATGGGCTATGGGGTAGGTTTCTAAGACGGAAGCCTTTTCTTACAGAGAAAAACATCCAAGCCCAGCTGAAGTTCGGAAAAACAAACATCAAGTCTCGCAAAACCACGTGGGAAAATGTGTTATGATCTGATAAAACCAAGGTTGAACTTTTTGGCCATGATTCCAGAAGATATTTTTGGTCCAAAAACAATGCTGCACATCACACAAAAAACACCATAACCACAGTGAAACATGGTGGTGGCAGCATCATGCTTTGTGACTTTTTTTCTTCAGCTGGGACCAGGGCCATAGTCAGGGTGGAGGGAATTATGAACAGTTACAAATATTAGGCATTGTTGGCACAAAACTTTCAGGTGTCCGATAGAAAGCTGAAGAGGAAGTTCACCTTTCAGCGCGACAAGGATTGGGCACACATCCAAATCCACAAAAGCGTGGCATCACGAGGAGATTAACGTTTTGGAATGGCCAAGCCAGAGCCCAGACCCGAATCCAATTAAACATCTGTAGGATGATCTGAAGAGGGGTGTGCACATGAGATGTCCTTGCAATCTGACAGATTTGGAGCACTTTTGCAAAAAAGAGTGGGTAAATATTGCCACGTCGAGATGTGCAATGCTAATAGACTCCTACCCAAAAAGACTACTGTGCTGTAATTAGATCAAAATGTTCTTCAACAAAGTATTAGTTTAAGAGTGTGCACACTAATGCAACCAGGTTATTGTGAGGTTTTTATTTTTCCTCCTCAAAGATTTCATTTTTTTTTCAACTGAATTGTTCACGTTATACATGTTCTGTCATGATTTATCTTTGTCAAAAATGTTTACATCACAATAACCTGCCATTTTAACAGGGGTGTGTAGACTTTCATATCCTGTGTGTGTGTGTGTGTGTGTGTGCGTGCGTGCGTGCGTGCGTGCGTGTGTGTGTGTGTGCGTGCGTGTGTGTGTACGGTATTTATACATATATATATATATAATTCCTTGGAGCACTTTGATGTTGCTTGAGAAGAGCCCATTTACTGTGCAGTAAGATTACTTGCTTTCTCGTCATTTTGTTCCACTGAAAGGAAAGGATTAGCAGTGCTCTACTGTATGCTTTCTAAATTACACACTATATTCTATTTAATGGACTACTTTTGACCAAAGCCCTATTAGCCTCTATAAAAAAGTGTAGTAAATATGAAATCAAGTGCCACTTGGGACATAGCCTACATGTTCTGTAAAGTTAATGTGTCAGCTTTTCAGAGAGCTGAAATGCAGTTTGTTCAGAGGTGTTTTGTGAGGTGACATACTGCATGATATGACATTCTGGGGCAAATTGTCCCCAAATATCAAGACTCCACAAAAGAAATGTTTGAAAAATATTATCTACACCATATACAGTATTGTTGACTTGAAACTCAGTCATGACTAAACTTTCAAAGTAAATTCCTACAGTCAAGAAAAAAAGTAATGCTATTCAAGGAAATGTAGAAACAGTGTACTTGCTTCAGTAATTTGTTACTTTGAGATAAATGCATTTCTTGATTTTTTTTTTGTAAATTGTTATTTTAGCATGTAAAACCAATGGTATGCATATTCATGAATATTTATGAATACAGTGCAGAATAACATTTGGTCAACTGGCCAGCTGTATGTATTCTACCCAGGACAAATGGGATGAACATTGGTCAAAGGGAACAAACAGTTCACAGCCTCATTCCCTTAACATTTTATGTTAAACACAAACACTGCCCAGCCAAGTCGGTCTTATGCATCTTTCTAACCAAATGGGTATTCCTTGTTAACAGTAACTAAAGACCATAAAACCACTTGAATTATTGTGGTTGTCAGATCCCGATGATTGCTATGGAGGTGTTTTGCATAATCCTAGAATAGCTAAATATGTAATCTTTTCATAGACCCCTTAGTTTGACCCTGTTGGGTTGTCAACTTCTGAGTTAAAAAGGAAGCTTGCTCAGACAAACTGAGAGGCTAACGTAACACACACTTAAAGCTAAAGTAAGGGTCTGATCCACTTAGATTTATACTTAACTTGGACACATTTATGTCCGAGGTGTCAGGCTTTCTGCCTCGTCATCACAATCTTGTTTCTGTGAGTATTTCCGTGCGCACTCACAAACGCTCCTGTGCATGAGCTCAGTGGGACAGAAGGTATTGACCCATGTTATGATTTACAAGGCTCATCAATAACCATGTGAGCTAATCTATCGTTAAAGCCACACTCAGGAGTCTGTGTGAGCCCAACGGCAGCCTCACCACTTTCTAAGAGAGGGGGATATTCCAGGTTGTCTAGGATATTTTCTGCGTGTCTGTATGTGCCTGTCTTAGATCAAATGAAATCAAATGTATTTCATAAAGGTCTTCTTACATCAGAAGTTATAACGTGTTATTACAGATACCTAACCTGAACAACAGAAATCATCCGGCAGCAACTTCAACTAACCAGGTGGACAAGGACAGCAACAAGACATTAAGACCAGGCATATCCCAAAGGCTCATGTCCTCCTTAGGTTAATCAGGACACCAGGAATGTTAGGGGTAGCCTTTGATTCAGAAGGATACCTGTGCAGACTTTCCCCTTGTCCCTTCATCACATTAAATTAGGCAACAGAAAGAATTGGGAATTAAAATGTACAGGCAGGTGGCCACTGAAAAAGAAAACAACAGAATAAACGAGGGGAGGAACATAACAAATGCAGATGCTTCCATGCTCAGTGGCAAATATAAAAATTCTGAGCAGGCCCCAGTTGACCTCGATTTTGGATCAAGGTGGCCAGAGTAAAGGATCTGAGTGAGTTTTAAAGAGGATTCGTTATTGAATCCAAGATGACATTACCCCCCACAGGGCATGAGGGATCACTGAATGAGTATGAAAATAATGTGCATCATATGCTATGGCCTTCGGAGTCACCGATGGAAGATTTATAACCGTCATGTTAGACAGTGCTCTCCACCACCATATTACATGATTGAGTATGAAAAGAGCATCCCAGAGAGGATGAGTGTTTCAGAGGTAAAGATGGGGAGGGCTTCACCACTCTGAAAGACTACATGGGCAAATAGTTCAACAATTTAGGAACAGTGTTTCTCCATGTAACATTTTCAGAGGGAGTACACATTTTTGGGTACTTGCCAATACCAAGTAACAATACCAAGTACTCAAAGCTGTACTTTGCAGGAATATTTCAGTAAAAAACATAAGTTTAGTCCCCTGGTGTTTCCACAATTCTCTTGGCTTTTTATTTGACAAAAAAATACGTTATCAACACCTATATTGATAGTTAATGTATAAATGTCAATAACTATCAGGAATGAAAGAAAATCGAACGTTGTGCCATGAAATGAATTAGCTTTGGCAGTGTAAAGTTTATCTTCAGTCTCGCTCAGTTCTTATAACTTTTCCAAGTAGCATGATACTAGTAGGCCTATTCCAGGCTAATGAGCTATTAAAACAGCCAGTGGCAAAAGCCATACAATTTTAATATTCAAACTTGGCATGATGTTAATGTGTGACAAAATGCACTTTTTGTCTCACCTGCCATGCGGACTGGTAGATACGTTTTTACCGGCCAAAGTAATGACTTCCTTTTCATGTCATGTATACATTAATTTCAGTAAATTTCATTGAGATAATAAGGTATTGTTTTGAATAAAACATTTTATTTCCGAGGACAAATTAGTTGTTCCTGCTTTAATTTTTAACATACCCCCATTATACCAGACAAGCCTAGTTCAGCCGGCCCACAATTATAAGTAATGAATGTTGTGGCCCTCCCCGGATTCAAATCGTTTCTTCCACGTAAGAGGAAGTGTCTTCAACCACTAAGCCGTGGAGCAATATGTCTGCCGAGAGTTGGTATAGGAGAAACTTTACACTGCCAAAGCTATTTAATTTCATTGCACAACATAGTTAGTTTTTCATTCATTTCTGAATGACATTGATACAATAACCATCTATATAGGTAACGATAACTGACTTTTTTGAAGAATCGTGGAAACCCCTACTCTTTTATTGCCCAAGGTGTTGTGTTGTTGCTTGTTTTACCCTAAAAGCATGCATGGATGCGTACTTCAAAAATGGGATGGACATTATGTATATAGGTAAAACAGCAACATACGTTTTTTCTTGTTGTAAATAAGGTTGCAAACTTGAAAAATATTGTAACTTTGAATAGCTTTTGTAGTTGGAAAATGTTTTTGCAAACTTCTAAATATATTTGCAAATGTGGAATTACTATTTTAACATGTTTTACAAACATCTAAAAAGATGACTTCTGTAGTTGTATATCCAGCCAAGCCTAGTTCATCTGGCACACAATTGAAAGATTCGCTATCATGAGATTCGAAGCTGGGTCACCCATGTGAAAGACTGTGTTGTTAACCACTACACCACAAAGCTGTACATATGCTGCCTGTCAATATAGCATCTTGTCTATACTGACACCCGGCATCTGTATATCCTGAACAAATCCTCTTTTGCCACTGGCCGCTTTAATAGTTACAATGTACTTTTTTCTTTCATTCGCGAATTACATTTATACAGTAACTATCAGTAAAGGTGACGATAACTAACTTTTTAATCAAGAGAAAAGTGAGAAATAAACGTTGAGCTCTCAAAAGATTGTAACTTAGGTCCTCCACATGAGAGGCACTGTCTTTAACCACTACGCCACGGCATTACACGTTACAGCAGTTGCTAGACTCCATTGAGGATAGTGTTAAACTGACTAACAATTGTTGTTAAGTTTACCCGCACCATAGCGTCTATAAACAATATTGCTTTTGGCACGGGCCGTTTTAACAGCTTATTAGCCAGTAATAGGCTTACTAGTATCTACTAACTTCCTAGCAATAATCATAAGAACTGAGCAATTGCTAGCAAGACTGAATATGTACTTTTCCAAGCCAGAAACAGTCGCAATATTACCGTATTCAGTTTCAATCAAGGCTTACAAGGTGCAGTCAGTCACTCAGTCACTCACTCACACAGAGACATTTGCTATTATTGTCAAAACGTTGCAGAAAACCCAGCCACAAGAATGCAGGTTTGCAATCGTGAACACCGGCCCACATACAGTGGATATAAAAAGTCTAAAAACACCTGTTAAAATGTCAGGTTTGTGATGTGAAAAAATTAGACAAAGTTTAATCATGTCAAAACTTTTCCACTTTTAATGTGACCTATAATGTGAACAATGCAATTCAATGCAAAATCTTCAAGGCGGTAAAATGAAAAATAAAAACCTTACAATAACCTGGTTGCATGAGTGTGCACACCCTCTTATAATTGGGGATGTGGCATTGTTCAGAAGTAACCAATCACATTCAAACTCATATTAAATAGAAGTCTTTACACACCTGCCATAATTTAAAGTGACTCTGATTAATCAGATAAAGTTCAGCTGTTCAGCTGCATCTCAGAGCAAAAGCCATGGTCCGCAGAGAACTTCCAAAGCATCAGAGGGATCTCAATGTTGAAATAGATCAGTCAGGAGAAGGGTACAACATCATTTCAATGCATTAGATATACCATAGAACAGAGTAAAGTCAGTTATCGTCAAGTGGAGGAAATAAGGCACAACAGAGACATTACCAAAAAATGTACTTCCCTCCAAAATGTATGAAAAGACAAGAAGAAAACTGGTCAGGAAGGCTTCTATGAGGCCTACAGCAACATTAATTTCTGGCAAGGACTGTATGTGCTACAACTGACAACAATCTCCCGTATTCTTCATATGAATGGTCTATGGGGTAGGGTAGCAAGACGGAAGCCTTTTCTTACAAAGAAAAACATCCAAGCCCGGCTGAAGTTTGCAAAAACCAACATCAAGTCTCCCAAAAGCACGTGGGAATTGTGTTATGGCCTGATGAAACCAAAGTTGAGCTTTTCCAAAAGGTATGTTCGGCGCAAAAACAACACTGCACATCACCCAAAGAACACCATACCCACAGTGAAGCATGGTGGTGGCAGCATCAATCTTTGGGGCTGTTTTTCTTCTGCTGGAACCGAGACCTTAATCAGGGTAGAGGGAAATTTGAACAGTTTTAAATACCAGGCATTTTTGGCACAAAACCTTCAGGCATCTGTTAGAAAGCTGAAGATGAAGTTCACCTTTTAGCACGACAACGACCAAAAGTACACATCCAAATCCACAAAAACATGGCTTCACCAGAAGAAGATTGGGACATTCCAAAGCGTTAATCAGAGCCCAGACCTGAATCAAACTGAACATTTGTGGGGTGATCTGTGCAAGCAATCGGACAGATTTGAAGCGCTTTTGCAAATAAAAGAGTGGAAAAATATTGCCATGTCAAAATGAGCCATGCTAATAGACTCCTAACCAAAAATACTGAGTGCTGTAATAAAAGGTGCACACTTACGCAACCAGGTCAATGGAATGTTTTTTTTCTCCCTCAAAGATTTCAGTTAGTTTTTTAATTCCATTGTTCATGTTATACATGTCACATTTAAGGTGGAAAAAGGTCTTATTTTTTTTACATCACAAACACCTAGCATTTCAACCGGGGTGTGTAGACCATTTTTATCCACTGTAAGCCTTATCTGTGTGAATGTAACCTGCGATAATTAGGGCAACCAGTGATGGATTTTCAAAACGCTTTTCATGAAAGAAATCAACTATTATTATACAACTACTCTTTGCTTAAATTCAATGTCGTCAGCCGCCAATGATAACCAATCAACCAAATTTTTTGAGATGCAAAGTAAGCCAAATCTCTTGGTCAACCGGTATTGAGATGAGGTGGCTGCATCAAATGCAAATCATCATCCTTTGTCAGAGATCTTCCCGACACAACTTTTTGGAAAGGAATTAAAAAGTGGTGGAATGCTCTCTTAATTTTTTACAGAGCTGTATATTACAAGTGGAATGTGTAGAATGTGTAGCAAACTGATGGAGTAATGGAGCATGTGCAACCATGCATAGATTGAAGTGAGGTCCTCGAGGTAGACACGTGCTGTACACTGCTTGCTGTTACCTACCTGAACACCCGAAGCAGAGTACCATTATTATGCCTTACCATTGTAATTGTTGTAGCTACAACACGGAGTAGAACTATCATCTTCAGTTAAAGAGAGCAGAGTTAAAGGCTCGGCTTCAGAGGCAAATGTCAGGCAAGGATAATTTGAGTGTAAATATGTGAAAAACTGTGTCTGTGCCACCAGAAAGAAACAATAGTGTTATTAGCCCCCGGCACAGCTCCCGCAGCTGGGCAAGAACTTTCTCTTGGTCACTGAGAAGAAATGCCGTCGATCAGTTAAACCTGGGTCACTGCTAAAGCCGATGGAGATTTTCAACAGGTTTTCCCCACTGGAGCTGGAGTCAAGGCCCGAGCCGTCTTCGGAGGGTAATGATCGGCAAGCATTTTCCACTGGTGGCCCCGAAAAACTGAAAACTCTAGTCATCGGCAACTCCCTTATGTTAGCTTCCTGTTCTGAGGTCCAAGAACAAAAGTCATGCAACCAAAAGTCAGGGGAGAGCAATCTTTATTCAGCATGAGACATTGATGTTAGTTCCCTCTCTCTGTGCTTCTCCAAAGAATACAGGAAGTTCCACAGTACTTATAATACAAGGGAGGCGGCCTAGGGTCAAACCCAGCCAAATACCCTCCAATAAGAAAGGCCTAAATGACCCTTGTATGGGTTGTTCCAACATATGGTCAATGGTCCTATCCCTCAAGC